>ML685784.1:1268903-1305545 GCA_007922175.1 Pelusios castaneus
TCCATATAAAGAGAGGCACAGGAATTTGGGTCAGGCCTCCAAAGAGAGGTACAGGAAGTTGTCAGCAAAACTGTGCTCTACCTCATTGCTACATTGGACTCAGTATTCATGCCTGACTTCTTGTTACTGTTGTTCCTGGTTCCTTCTTTCCTGCCTTGTTCCTGATCCTTGTCCTTGGTCTCTGACTCAAACAGAGGTTAAAGTAATGGGTTAAAGCAGTTCCAGGGCCCACAAATTTGAAGGGCCAGAGTTCCAGGGCCTCTAAAAGTAGAAAAATTCGGCCAACGCATGTTCTGCCCTGCATTGGCTGCTGGCAGGTCCTACGCCCCATTACTGTTAATCACAATACTTATTGTGTTATGCAGTGTTTGCTAGTTTGTGACAATAATTGCAATAGATATAAACGCCATATAAAATTATAAATATTTTTATGGAGCTAAAACTGATGCATGTGGTAGTGAGAAGTGGTTGCAAATACCTACCTGAGCTGGGGCCTGCACATGCATGAAGTGGGCCCAGAGAATATGGGAAGGGGGCCTGGAGATTAGGAGGGTTCTGGGGCCCGTCAAATTATACTTTAATGACTGGACTAAAACCACTAGACCAGTGGTTCCCAACCCATGACTTGGGGGTCAAAATTGACCCATGGGGTTTTACAAAGTGGCTCATAGCTCCGCTCCTGCTGGCTGCAGAAGGGAGTCACTGCCTAAGTACCTAGGTGGATCATGTTGCCAGTGGTGTCTCCTTGTGGCAGCCAAGGGGATGGGAGATCAGCACATCCCTCCCCTTGGGCTCTAGCAGGGAGCATGGCAAAGTGCTCTGACTGGGTCCCTTGGCTCTTGGGTCCCTGCTGGAACCAGAGAGAGGGGAGCACTTATCTCCCATTCTCCTGGCTGCAGAAGGGAACCACTGCCTAGGGACCCAGGTGCAGTGCACAGTTTCCCTGCTGCACAGGTGAACAGGAGATCCTGCTAGCTAAACGCTTTCCCTCAGGCTGCAGGGGGGAGGTGGGGGCTGCTGGCAGAAACTGGTGGCCCTTCAGGGTTGTAAAAATTGTGTGGCCTTCAAGCCAAAAAGTTTGGAAACCACTGCACTAGAGCCATCCCCCTATGTGTTGGTCCCGACAGCCAGCAAGTGTAAGTGTTCTCTTTTTTATGTTTACTGAGTTCCTTGGGATCCATACACAGATGTATTCCCCTTTTTTCTTTCAGCAATTACTGAGGAGTGAAGCCAATTTGCTGAGTCTGTTTTTCTCCAAATGATATCATTTGCAGTCATCTTTTGCAGCTCTTCGTCTACCCTTTTTCTTAAGGTTTGTGGAACTTTGTGTAGTATATAACCCAGTTTCTGTATTTTCTCCTAACCATGGCTATGTCTACACTTGCACTTTTAAGTCGACTTTAACTAAGTCGACTTAGTGTGTCTACACTTAAAATTAAAGTCGACTTAAAGGGGAACTTACAAAGTCGACCTAGAACGTCCACACTGGATGCTCTAGGTCGACTTTGTGGGGCTAGGGGGACCTTGGGCAGGTCCACGGTGGCAGGGGAGGCACCCCCTCTGTACAATGGGGCAAAGGGGGACAGGGACCCTGACAGGGCAGAGCCCTGTGTGTGATGCTGTCTGGAAAACTTACAGTATGGGAGGAAAACATACTTGCAATGCCTGAAGTAGGATTTCCACCACAAAAGCAATTGCGATAAATTTGTTGGTAGGACACCTTGTTTGTTTTGCTGAACTAGACTAACATGGCTACCCCTTTGGAACTTGTCTGCTTCTCAGGTGTGGTGGGGAAGTTCCTTGTAGTTCTTCTTCTGGGAGTGTCCTTGTGGGTGCTCCACTTTAGGTGGAGATTTGTAGTAGCAGAGCCTTGCTGGGCCACAAATGCTATCCCCGTTTCATGCTTCTTCAGGTGGTTATATAGTGCTGTGCAACCAACTGTCCCTCAGTTCCTTCTCTACTGCCTTTGGCTTGAGTCAGAGCACTTAGCAGTGCCTATTACTTCAACTTACTCTAGGATAGCTAATAGTTTAAATTTAGCACTTACTTGGTTAGTTATACTCAGCCTTATTTTGATTTAAAAAAAAAAAACCAAATCCTTTAAAATGACCCACCTCCAGGCTCCAGATTCCCCTTCTCAAGAAGCAGTGAAGAAACAGCACCCTCCAGCCATGGAGATCCTGACAATATGGATGGCATCAGGGACATCTAACTCTGATGCACTTGGACCATCCAGAGAGAGGCACAAAAGGGAAAATAAAACCCTTTGCAGGGTATGGCATACAGAGAGAGGCACAAAAGGGAAAATAGAACCAGCTGCAGAGTATGGCATCAGCTTCATCATCTACAGTACACAGAATAAGACCCTCAGCACTGGCAATACCAGCACAGATGTTGGAATTGCTGAGAAAACCAGCATCTGTACTGCCATTCCCAGTAAAGCAACAATTTCTGTGGCACAAAGATTTTCCTCTACACTGGAATCCCTGCTCCTCAGTAATGACAGTACTCCAACCTGCACAATACAAAGCCAACTGATGACCCAGCCGGGTCCAGCCCTCCCTTTTCAAATGAGGAAGATACAGGAGAACTGTACTCATAACATCACTCTTCACCCACATATTCATCCACCAGACCAACAACACCTCAATAAAGGGGCTGTCATGTAGACTCTGTGTCACAGAGCTGGTATCCACACCCATGGGTGCCACACCCATGCCTTTTCCACCACAGTGGCCCTACTGGGACCTGTGGGCTGCATACAGGGCACAATATCACAAGACCCCTAGCTCACCTAGATTGAAAGCATGATGTTCCCCATCATCATCTACACCAGCACTTTCAGAACCCCAGGAAAAGGTGATCAAAGAGACTGAGGAAACCTCAGACCAAGAAGCCTTACCAATGGCCAACCTGTCATCTTCATCACTGGATGAAATAATGATGCCCCCACCTCCTACCAAGGGGAACAACTTTAGACAGTTCCAGGAATTTTTTAAAAGAGTAGTCACTAGATATTTGTTAGAAGAAGTAGCTGAGTTTCAGTATAAACTGCTGGATATCCTCCAAACATCAACCTCCTCGAAGATAGCCTTACCAATTAATGATACTATCATGCAGCCTGCCAAAACCATCTGGCAAATCCCAGCAACAGCACATCCATCCTGTAAAAGAGCTGACAAAAAGCATTATGTACCATTTAAGGGAAAGGAATTCTTTTTTCACACCCCATACCAAAATTCCCTTGTGATGGACTCAGTACATGAAAGGGGAAGGCAACATCACCCCACAACCATACAACAGGGACTGGAAGAAGCTAGACCTCTTTGGCTGCAAAGTCTTATAATCTGTAACCTTACGATTTAGGATTGCCAACTACAAAACCTTAATAGCAAAATACATTCAAACAGTGTTTTAAAAAGTGACAGGATTTCTTGACTGTTTACTCGAGGGAAAAATAAGAACAAATTCGGATTAATATAACTAGGACAGCACTACAGGCCTCACTGGATTCCATAGACATAGCAGCACTCTCCAGGACAACAGCTATAGTCATGCATCCTGGCTCCATAGAATCATAGAATCATAGAATAATAGGGTTGGAAGGGACCTCACGAGGTCATCTAGTCCAACCCCCTGCTAAAAAGCAGGACCACTCCCCCTAAATTATCCCAGCCAGGGTTTTGTCTAACCGAGCCTTAAAAATCTCCAAAGATGAAGATTCTACCGCCTCCCTAGATAGCCCATTCCAATGCTTCACCACCCTCCTAGTGAGAAAGTTTTTCCTAATATCCAACCTTGACCTCCCCAGCTGTAATTTGAAACCATTGCTCCTTGTTCTGTCCTCTGTTACCCTCGAGAACAGCCTAGCTCCCTCCTCTTTGGAGCAACCCTTCAAGTAGTTATCAAATCTCCTCTGGATATCAAATCTCCCCATCTCTCTGGATTCCTGAGGGAAGTGCAGGGAGCAGTAGAGGACCTTCTGTTTGTAGGCCCAAAGCTTGTTTGCAGCCAAGACAGATGAGTCCCTTCATAATCTTAAGGATTTAAGGTCAAAACTAAAATCCCTTAACATTTATGCACCTACAAATAAAAAGAAACAGGACAGATAGTATACACTAAGATTGAGGTCAACACCTTATTCACAACCACAGAGGCAACATGACCTGCGCTGCAAACAGACAGACTAGATGATGAAAGACTCCATCCCAATCTTCAATGTCCCAATAATCCACCTCAAGACAGCAATTTTGAAGGGATCGTTGAGAGGCCCGAGATATCCACAAATTCAAGTGTTGGTGAAATGGTGTCAAGAGCTATCCGAATGGATGGGAGATGATCACATCTGAAAGATGGGTTTTAGAAATAATTGAGACTGGCTAGTTTATTCCATTTACCTCCTTTCCAACCTTCCTTCTCCCCTGTCCTCTTCAGGGACCGGTCTCATGAGCACCTACTGCAAAAGGAGATAGACCATAGTATACACCTAGGCAGAACCAGTACCAACACAGCACAGAGGAAAGGGATTCTTTTCACGCTATTTTCTAACCCAGAAAAAGATGGCCAGATGAAGGTCCATCCTCATTTTAAGAAAATTCAGCAAATTTGTGGATGTTTCAAACATTTCAAAATCCAATGTTTCAAAATAGTGACACTAGCAACTATAATTCCAGTACTAAAAAGTAGAGAGCTGCCTCTCTACCTTTGACCTTCAGAACAGCAAATTTTCATGTAACAGTACACCCCTCACACAGGAGCTTCCTAAGGTTCATCCTACTTCCAGTATAAGGTACTGTTTTTCAGACTATCGAACACCCCAAGAATATTTTCCAAGGTTTTAGCAGTGATGGCAGTGCATCTCCACAGACATGGAGTAATGGTATTGCCACATCTGGAAGTTTGTCTCATCCAAGCATCAAAACCACCAGAGCCAATAGAGGCCACCCAGAGCACGGTAATCCCCTTCACAAACTTAAGGCTACAAATAAACACTCAAAAATCAACACTCATATTCATTCTGAATCTGGAATTCATCATTGCCTACCTCAGCTGTCCAAAAGCTACCGCCTCTCTACCTCATCAATGCTTCACGAACCTTATCAACCTATTATTGACAATAATGGATAGCCCACATATATATCAGACAAGATATGCCTACAATTCCTGAGCCACATGTCAGCAAAGGAGTTTGTTGTCAAATATTCTGGATTACACATGAGATGTCTGCAAGCCTGGCTCCAGAGAGTGTACACAGCAAACAGACACAGACCGCTCACAATGTCTAACAAAATAAAGAACTCCCTAAAAAGATGGACACAACCAAACAATGTTTGTTCAGGAGTCCCATTTGTACAAAAGCCTCCAAAAATGGCAATCACTACAGATGCCTCTAAGTGGGTGGAGAGCACATTTGTTCAATCACACTGTCCGAGGCCAGTGGTCCCCATCAGAATCCAATCTACAGATTTACTGGTGCTAAGAGCGGTCTGCAATGCATGCCTCCATTTTCTACCCTTTATCAAGAACAAAGCTATAAAGATTGTAAGAGACAACATAGCTTGCATTTTTATATGGACCAGCAAGGGGAGGACTGATCACACTCCTTATGCACGGAAACCAGGCTGCTCTGGAACTGATGGATCAGTTACAACATAGAGTGGATGTCTCAGTTTCCTATCTTTCGGTTATCAAAACACCACAGCAGATGTAATAAGCAGAAGATTTTCCCAGGATCAAAAGTGGGAGATGGATTCCTGAATTCTACACAGTATATTCAAACATTGGGGGCTCCCAACTATAGACCTTTTTGCAGGAGCACAGAATACTAAATGCCTGAAATTGGGATTGGGATCCTAGGTCCAGGGGTACTTTCTCAACATGTGGTATATCTCTCCAGGGCAAGCTGAAGTACAGTGAGGCAGGGACCTGACTAGTAGAAATCCAAAGCTCCACATTTCATGGAGAGGTGAGTGGGGTCAGGCAAGAAATGGTACTGTATGAACTGTGAGTGGTATTGAATATGCTCTAGTTTTTCAAGAAAATCCCATGTTTTGTAGGAGGTCGGATAGATGATCACAGTGGTCCCTTCTAGCCTTACTGTCTTGAATGTATAAGAATATTGGTCTATCATCCATTTCCTGTTCATTTCTGTATTTTTAAATGCTTAGGGTTTTTTGGTAACTGTCATCTTTCTTGGTATATCATAGATCTAATCCTTCTTCCCATTAACAGCTGAGCTGGAGAAAAAATAGCCTCCTGGGGTGTACTTCAGTAGACCACCAATGCTTTATACATATTGCCCCCACTGTCAAATGTCTTTTTCATCAGCTTCTTTACTGTTTCTATAGACTGCTCCACCAGTCTATTTGATTGAGAGTAATTTGGACTGGAGGTTTTGTGATGAAAATCCCAATCTGAGGCAAATTACCCAAATTCTGTGCTGGAAAATTGCAGCCTGTTATCGCTAAAGACCTTATCTGAAATTCCGTGTCTGGAAAATATTCCTTTCATGACAGTGATCACTGACTTACTATTAGTAGCATGCAGTGCTCTCAGGTATTCCCCTTTGTTTGTCTGTATTTCCAGTTGCAGACACAGGAGTTTTTCTCCAAATCCTTGTAGTTAACGAACTCATTCACCACTTTTGACATCATGATCTTGAGGGCTCATTAAAGAATAGACTATTGAATGATTAAGGAATAGAACTTTAATAACAGACAGGAGTGATTCCCAGGTGTGCAGCTGGGAGCAACCATGTTAGATCTGATATAGGACACAGCTCCCAATTCAGACAACACTGTCCCATGCTAGGGAGCGTCTCAAATCACAATCTTCTAGAAACACATAGTAGCTACTTTAATGTTAACATCTTTTGTCTGATGCATAATTTCTATTATATCTTTTGAAAATCAGAAAATAGATCATAGGTAAAGTGATGATATCTTAATTCAGTCTTAAACTTAGAAAAAGTTTCTAAATTGCCTTTCCTTTAATTAAAAAGGTTCCTTTTTTCCCCCAGGCCACGAGCTTTGTTTTTTTTAAAATGCTTTAACTGAGTCTAGCAGAGGATCTTGAACCTTTACTTAGGATCAGACTAAAAGAGGTTTGATTTAAATAATAGCAGAACTTTCAGTGCATCTGTCAAGGAGATCTATATTTTTGTCAGTTATGAGCCACCTTTATTCTGTGTAATGATGATTTGACTTCGTTTGATTTTTCTTTTTCAGCAAAATGAATGGTGCATCTTTCCTTAATTGTGATCCTCATCAACCATTTGGCTCAGTAATAGTATGCAAATTGAACTCTTTAAAAATTAATGCTAACATTTATTAAATAATGCATCATACAATAAGTTAATTTGAAATTCTAAATTGAACTCCCTGTCTGCTCATGAGAGGGTTTCTCCCCTCCCAATCTTCATAAAACATCTTTATAGTCTTTCGAAATACCTTGAATGTATTTCCAGTGCTTTGGCAAACTGATCTTTGTTGAGCCTGTTGATAAGAAGAGATTTTCTGTGTTCTGCAGTTTTGACTTGTGAGCTTCTATTTCTGAATAATTTGTTTACATTTTTTTTAATCTGAAAACTGAAAACTTCAGAGGAAGTGTCAAATCAGACTCTGCCACTTAGTGCTGTTAACTTCTCCATTGAGAGACACATCACATACAGTGACATCTTGTGTACTCTGAACCTGTTCCTGGACTATTTCAATGAATGGGAGCTTTGCCATTAGCTTCAGTGGATATAAGATCAACCCACATGAACTCAGGCCTCATCTCTGCATGTAACGAGATGAATAGTAAGAAGACTTCTTCAGTGCAAAACAGAGTGAATTTTTTTCTCCACGAAATGCAATTTCTGTTGAACCAAAGCGAGTCATGAATTTCACAGAAATTCACCAAATTGTTTCTACTATGAAAAAAAATATAGGGCTAGATTTACAAAACAAAGGAGACAGAGGTTGTACAGGATTTGAACATGGGTCTCTGCTGTCTCTCACATCCTAGGTGAGTGCACTAACTGCTGGGCTAAAAATTAAAAGGTGATCACCTCTTCCTTCTGCTGGTTTTGTGAATCTAAACCTTTAAAATCCCTGGAAACAAAATGTTTTGGGTCAAACAACCTGGACTTTTCTGATTTGCTGATTTTATTTATTTATTTTTGACATTTGGGGATGCAGTTTAACCAAAACTGATTGGTTTTCTGATTTTTTTTTTTCAGAATTGCCAATAAACCAAAAAACATGTATTCATCTAAATACTTAGATGTATCTGTGAAAGCCTGACTCATTTCAAAGCAGTGTACCTCCAGCTGAATTAGTTGTTCTTTAAACTAGTGTGAGATCAGTATCAGGCTCTAAAAGTAGACTACAATTTACACTGAATACAGCACCATTCCTTTTCACAGAGCTAAGCTGTGGATGAGTTTTCATAACTGTGCATATATAAATGTGGTAAATGTTAAACCTATGAATAGACCCTTTTCTGACTTTATGGATGGGGGTGTTATTTATTATGCCTCTTAGTCTGGTTTTCTTTTCAAAAAGCCACTGTCTACTTGTTTATTTGTTGGACATAACTTAGACTAATATAGTACTGTAAACTGGTAAAGTGACTGAGGAGAAATAAATACAGCAATAGACAGTATGGTCTTTTCAGCAGGAGGAAATCTTTATAAATAAAGTTACAAAATTTTCCTTAGGCCAGGGATCAGCAGAGCCCCAAACCGTCTCCTTTCTGTGTCTCTCCAACAGTCCTCCTCAAAGCCCTTCCCTTAAACACCTGTGCAACGCTAAGATGTTTACCAGGGACTATGTTGTGATTCTGCACCTTGTCACAAGTAAAGAGTATTATCAAATGTGTGCACATGCTTGTGTGCGTGCGTGCGTGTGTGCATACATATGGATATATGTGCCATTTTATATACTATTGTCACTCCTTTTTTTGGCATGCTTGATGGAGTCCACTGAATCGTAAATATAATCTTTGCATAGATTTATAGATTAGGGTTAGAAAGGACCTCAGGAGGTCATCTAGTCCAACCTCCAACTCAAAGCAGGACCAACCCCAACTAAACCATCCCAGCTGGGCTTTGTCAAGCCACACTTTAAAAACCGCTAAGGAATGGAGGCTACCTCTCTAGGTAACCCAGGTAAACAGTACTTCACCACCCTCCTAGTGAAAAAGATTTTCCTAATATCCAACCTAGACCTCCGCCACTGCAAGTTGAGACCATTGCTTCTAGTTCTGTCACCTACTGCCACTGAAAACAGCCTAGCTCCATCCTCCCTGCAATCCCCTTTCACGTAGTTAAAGGCTGCTATCAAATCCCCCCTCATTCTTCTCTTCTGCAGACTAAACAAGCCCAGTTTCCTTAGCCTGCCATCCTAAATCACAGGCTCCAGCCCCCTAATAGTATTTTTTGCTGTCCTCTGGACTCTTTCCAATTTGTCCACATCCTTTTTGCAATGGGGCGTGGAGGGGAACTGGACATAATACTACAAATGAGGTCTTGCCAGTACTGAATAGAGGAGAATAATCACCTCTCTCAATCTGCTGCAATGTGCCTACTAATGCAGCCCAATACGCTGTTAGCATTCTTGGCAATAAGAGCACATTGACTCATAGTCAAACACAGCTTTTTGTCCACTGTAACTTCCAGGTCCTTTTCTGCTGTCTGAGCCTGGAAGTCTACACAGCAGGAAAACAGCCCCATATCCTGAGCCCTTCAAACCCAAGTCAGCTGGCATGGGTCAGCCACAGGTGTCTAGTTGCTGTTTAGACATATCATAAATCTGACTTCTTGCATAACATAGGTCATATAATTTCACTGTGGTTCCTGCTTCAAGATGATAATTTATATTTCAGTTATCATGTATCCCTTAGAAAGTCATCCAGTGTTGATATAAGGACTTCTACTGATGGAAAATATACTGTATCCCTTGGTAAGGTTGTTCTAATGGTTAATTACCCTCAATGTTAAAAATTAGCCCTTAATTATAATCTGAATTCATCCAAATTCACTTTCCAGGCACTGGATTTTGTTATGACTCTGTCTGCTGCCCTTTGCTATCAGAAATCTTTCCACGCAAGAACTTACAGACCATCACAATTGAGTTACCTCTGAACTTTCTTTTGGATAAAGTGTCTGACTATAAGGCAGGTTTCCAGACATTGAATCATTCTTTTAGCTCATTCCTGAAGGCTTTCCAATTTGTCAACATCATTGCTGAAGCATGGACACCAGAACATACAGTGTTCCAGTCATAGTCTCCATAATGCTGTGTGCTTTCCTATTTCTCTTGATACTCATATGTGAATACTAAATTTAGGTATTTGGAACTAAATCCATTTTAAGTTTAGGCAAGGGTTGGAAATTTTTTAGACAAAATGAGAGGCGAGGTTCTCTTGCAGATTGAGTGTCAGTGGTTTCAAAATCTTTTCAGACTTTGGTTCAGATTCTCAAAAGTCATGAGATCAGCGCATCTCATAATATTTCTATTCACATGGGCTATGTCTCGACTTGTTAAATTAAGTCGACTTTGTTAAGTCGACTTAACAAAGTCGATTTAAGTCGACCTTGTTAAGTTGACGTAGTGCGTCTACATGAAGTATTTAGGTCGACTTAAAGTTGATCTTGTAAAGTTGACTTAGAGCGTCTTCATTAGACGCTTAAGGAGACAAGGGGAGCCGCCGCTCCCAGGGACAAGGAAACAAGCAGGGAGCTGTGGTTTCCTCTAGGGACAAGGCAGCTGTGGGTGGCTTCCCCTCCCTGGGGACAAGGCAGCCATGGGTGGCTTCCCCCAGGGACAAGGCAGCCGTGGGCAGCTGCCTCTCCCCCAGGACAAGGCAGCTGTGGCCAGCTTCCTCCAGGGAGAAGGGAGCCACACACAGCTCCTGGGAAGAAGGGAGCCACTGTGGGGCTCCCTGGCCCCAGCGGCTCTGGTGAAGGAAACCCCCGCCACCCCAATTGGGGTTCCAGCAGCGAGGGATTCCTCCGCCGCCCCAGCTGGGGCTGCAGCCACGCGGCTGGAGACCCAGCCATGTTGGCGAGGGAATACCTCACCACTGGAGCCCTGCCCAGGGTGGCGGGGGTTTCCCTCACCACTGCAGCCTGGGCCGGGGAGCCCCACCCGGCTCCCTTGTCCCCGGAGGGAAGCTGCCTGTAGCTGACTTGACCACCGGGGCATTTCACTGCTGGAACCCCAGCTGGGGTGGTGGGGATTCCCTTGCCACTTGAGCCCCAGCCAGGGCGGTGGGGGAATCCTCGCCAATGGAGCCCCAGTGGAGGATTCCATCCCTGCTGGAGCCCTGACTGGGAAGCCCCATGCGGCTCCCTTCTCCCCGCGACTGTGGCTTACTGGCAAAAAAGGAGCTGTGACTCCCTTCTTGCTGAGAAGCCACAGGTCCAGGGGAGACGGGAGCAGGGGCTCCCCCTGGGGACAAGGGAGCTGTGTGTGGCTCCCTGGCAGAAGGGAGCCATGCGGGGCTTCCTTGTCCCCCCCGCCCTAGATCGACTTATGGAATAAGTCGACCTAGAGCGTCCACACTGGCTTAAGTTGACTTAAGAAGTCGATTTAAGCCTTAAGTCAATTTATAACGAGGTGTTATTAGGTTGACTTAAGCTTTTATTAAGTTGACTTAATAAAAGCCCAGTGTGGACGTGGCTTTGTGTAGGTTGACTTAAGCCTCCTTAAATTGACATAAACTGCCAGTGTAGACGTACCCATAGTTTTTAACTTCTGTCACAGAATACCTTTCTCCCAAGCCAAAGGTGAAAAGGGTGAGGAGCAGTACCAGATCATGCATCTGACGAAGTGGGTTGAAGCCCATGAAAGCTTATGCCCAAAGAAATTTGTTAGCCTTTAAGGTGCCACAGGACTCTCATTTTGGCTGTAAAAAAACTAACACAGCCACCCCTCTGGAAATTGACATCATATACAGAAATTCATATACTCTAAAGCATAGCTTCCCTATTGTTCTACAGTAAATGCATCATTGTTTACTGCCTGTAATACAGTTCACAGCAATAAATGCTTACCTTCTATAGAACTGTTTCTTCAGTAAGATTGCACAAAAAATGTTTTTCATCCCACCTTTATTACATATATTGAAAGAAACAGACAGTGTTGCTGACGTATGGTTTGTTTTATGCATAAATGTTCATTCTTTGTTTGTCATTTGTCTTATTATTTTAAAGGGAGATTTCAGAATTCAGACCAATAATATAAATGTTTTTACACCAGGAGGTATTTCTGCTGTTTGCATTAAATGTTTTGATTATGCAGCTCTTAAATCATCCTTTAGTCCAATGATTTTTTACACATTTTAAAATGCTTGGCTATAACAATTACAAATGTAGAAAGTGTATCTTTAGTTTCTGAAGTCAACTTTAAAATGAACTATCTTTCCAGTACTGGAATGCAGATATCAGTTCATTGTATTTCTGCATTAAGCCTTATGCTAATTTTTATGCATATATAAGGTTGTACATGTTTGCATTGTTTCTTTCATTCCAGTGAGTAAGACTACAGATTGAGAAGAGAATACATGTTTTTGTTTTTAAAGATAGGACATATACCATGTTATCTTTGACCATAAAGCAGAAGTAAATACTTCCTGTCAAACACAGATATATAAATGTTTTATGTATGCTCCTTATTTTTAAAAGTTTCAATAAAATTTAATTAAAAAATTGCTTCTTAGTCCTCAATGTATGTAGTATATATTGCCTATTTCTTTACAAAAGGTTGTATCATGAATAATGTGGTTGCACTAGCTAAAATATGTGACTCCTCGGTATGAATATGAATTATGTCCAGGCAATGGTTTTCTATATCTGTCTTTTATTAAGTTGCACAATTTGCTTTATTTTCCTCAGGGTACAGCTTGAGCTCAGTTACTGCCTCTGATTTTTGTATGGATAATGAAATATTTATAGTAGCAAAGTCTTGAAAATTAGGTGCTCAGGCCGTGATTAGTTTGGTATGAATGAATAGATGGATACGGATATGCAACTTTGCATGTACATTAGCACCATGTATGTACATGATTCCAACTGAGCATTTACTTTCTTCACACATATGATGTATACTAGTTTCACCTGGATATTGTATTCTTCACTTTGGAGCAACTTCTCCCCTCCTTCCTCTATTCCATTTCTGCTGCTTAGGTTGAGGAGAGAATTTGGTAGGCTGTTTAGGAAATTCACTCCTTTCTCTGTGTCCAAATTCAACTCATAGCAATTCACCCTTATCTTTACCCAGATGAATAGTATTCTGCATAGATATTAAGATCCCATGACACTTTTTTCTAAAGTAAGTTGTTTTGCTTAGGTTCATCAGATCAAATGGCTCCTTCCCCAACTATGTCCTCTGTACTGGCTGGCTACCTTACTGCCATTCCTAACACAAAAGCATTCTGCTGTTGTTGTATGGATGGATATACAGTTTATATGGCACTTTTCACCCTGGAGTGCTTCATAATTTAAGTGTCATCATTACTGCCTTTTAAAAGCAATATCACTATGCCATAATGAACTCAAATGTGTAACTGCGCTTTCCAATTTTTGCTTTCCTCCTAGGGACATCGAATTCAGTTGCTGCCGCCTTGCATTGCTTTATGCGGAGATATGAGTCATTCTCCATACATCTCAAATCTGACCCGCCCTGATTTCTAAGATAAAATACATTAGCTTATCCTGTTACATTTACAGTATCCATTTAACCATGTGATAAGTAAGATACCTGGTTATATATGTCTTCTAAGCTAAAATTAGATCAGAAGGCCTGTGAACCATAAATGAAAGTTTACTCTGAACATGGTTATATAATAATCTTCAAGAACATATCACTATTTGTGTCTGTATTTTTGTACAACACATTTAATGTTTATAATGATTAATTACTGAGGTACATATCGTATTGTGGATCTTTGAAATCCAGAGGAAATTCTGGACTAAACAGTAATGGTCTAATATATTCCCAAGGGAATTGTAAAGATAGATGTGGCCTGCAAAAATAAAATACTACTAAGTTAGTGTATCCCTGCTAATGATGTGTTGTTATTATAATCCATGTCTGTAGTGGGTAAAAGCATTGTTTCATCCCTCCCCATGAGTAATGCCAACATTCCTGTGGCATACACGTTTTATTGCCAAATAGCTATCAGCAACATAATAATCTGAAGCCAGGTGTCTTTTTTTCAGCCGAAGTTTAGATGATCTGGAATGGCAAAGCAGCATTGATCACACAGTCTATTTTACTATTCAATATCCAAATTAATATTAGCTAAACATGAATAGTTCCAGAGTTTAGGGTCATTTTATTAACAGAAAGCGCCAATTCTTTGTATAATTCAATTAAAAAACATCAATAAACATCTAATTTCAAAAGTCACAAGTAGAGTATAACTATATACCACATCCGACAGACAGAAATGCTCAGCAACCATGGAATCATTGCCTGTTTTAATAAGTATTCAGAAATTATACTGAGACTTCAAAAGAAATTGTAAGGAATTGTTAGCAGGTTTATTAATGTTTTATGTTTTATTAAAAGTTTGGGTGTACATTTCACAATGAGCAACATCAAAAATCAGACTTTCTGCCTGTAATTTTGCTTCCTCCTGTCTTTCTGCCTTTGGGATTCGCTCTTTTCCTTTCATCAGCTGCCATTTTCAGCAGCATGCAGTAATTTCATGGCTCATTGCAAGCGCTGAAAACCTTTGAAACCACAAATGCTAACCTACCTGGCCTGCAGCCATTTAGGAAGAGATTAATTTAGCAAACAGAAGCAAAACACTTTCTACTTCTAGCCTGTGCATAATTTCACTTCTATCTATATTTATTTTACAGTGAGCGGCGTAATGACAATTTCAGTAATTGCAACTCTGTAAAAATTTGCCTACCTACCTTATCTCACTATCACAAGACTGTGAGTCAGTCAGATTTAGAAAAAGTATGGCATATGAAACTGCATTGGTTGGCTTCAAAAATATGTGCCTTATATAAAACTTAAGTAATGCTGTGCACTTATTTGGACATTTATCTACAGGACAATGGATCCTCCATGATATTCGGTTGGGATGTGTGTGTCTTTTTAATGCACTGTGATTTATGTGCTGTTCCCACACAAAAAGATCAGCATGCTAGAAGACTGCAAGTGCCAGCCCATTTCTGTAGACTGAGTTACAAATGGCCGGTATGGTGCTGTCAAGCAATTTGAACAGAACTGAAAGTCCATCTGGGGCAAATTTAAGCTATCAGGCTTGGCCTGAATTCAAAATCTAAATTAGCCCACAAACTGTTAGCTTAAAAAAAGGTTCAGATTGTTTTATTGTTTATAGCCTAACCAAAAAATCAAAATATATAAATTAACCTACACACTTTTCTTCTAATTCATTTTTTCCACTTGTGGTAAAAATTTCAACCCTGGGTGCCTAAAGTTAGGATCCTAAATCTGTATTTAGGCAGTGAATAAAAATGTTTGCTATCACTCCCCCCCCCCACCCAAGAGTGCTGAAAGCTACACTCCATTGACTTTAGTGACAATTAGCAATTCTTAGCACCTTTGTCAAATCAAATGTTAGTCATATATAGACATATTTTAATCTTAAGCTTTCACTGTCAGGTCTTTGTATTTTTTTTTTTTTTAAAGCAAGCTATCAAGGTTTATTATACATCTTTGACTATGGAGCATTTTCATATACACACAAGTGAAAGGATCGGTTTAATTCTCTGGTAACCAGCATGGTAGTACCACATTCTAAGAGATCCACTTGAGACATCTTCAGTTTGACTTCTGTAGTGCAATCCTGGCACTAATGATTGAATTGAGAAATGTAGTGGCTGTTTTTCAGTAATCAGTGCACCAGACATAGGGCAGGTGTACACCATGGTAGGATTTCGGCAGCAGTCAAAGGGAGGTATGCAAAGTACTTAAAATGCCATGTGTACCTCCCTTCGACTGCCTGCCGCCTACTTACCACTGTGTCTTCAGTGTGCTGAGTCAAAGGGAAATGCCTCACCTTAGACTCAGCACTACTCCAGTTGTTGGGTTAACCTCCAGTGGTCGATTTCCTAATCAATTGATTGGGAAGATTGATTTGACTGTGGCGAATTTGCCACTATCAGTGAAGACTAGCCTTAGGTTGGGAAAATTAGATAGTAATTTTTCCAAAAAATGGCACTTAGATGACTTTGAGTGACCTTAAATTATGAAATTGTTCCACTGTATCACTGGCAATGGCTTGGACTGCAGTCTTGTAAAGTGGTGCTTCCTGCCATCAGCAGTTGTAAGAAGATTGCTGTGAATGAAAGGAGGGTAGCTGAATCAAGAGAGGGAATAAAAAGGGTGCTGAGCAATGAACATGAAATATTTCTGTTTTAATTATACATCTTTTCAACTTTTTTACATCACTAGTTATGAAACAAAGAACAACTGAGCATCATTTTTATTCTTTCCTTGCTTTACACAGATTCAGATACTTTAATACCAGGGAAAGGAAAGGATACAACATTAAAATTGTTTATGCAGTGTTTTTATAATAGCTAATTCATTTAAGCATACAGATACACAGACGGCAGTGGGATGACTGGCCAACCCACACAGATGTACACCTCCAATCTGGCATCCCATAACATTCATAAAATATGTCAACACAGCCTGGATTCATTCCATAGTTTATGTTAAACTATTGGTGCTCATACCATACAAGCAAAATATTCCATATTGTTAAAATTGGTGTCCTTGTAAATAAATATAAAAATTAAATGCATTCCCTCTAAATGTTCAAGCCATGTGCAGCAATATTCAAGCAGCATATACTGTTTGTACTTCTAGTAACACAAGAGAAATAAACAAGAAAAATGTATTTGTAGAGCTACGTATCATACATACTGTTTTTCCTTTAAATGAAAATGTTTGCTGTACTGTGTTTTAGTAACATTGTCCTTTAAATGGTGATGCACTGTATATGTACTAAAAATTCAGTTTTAAATGAGATCCAGAATTTAGGTACTGTGATGGTGGGGACTGAGTCCGGGCTGGGGTTCTTGTGCTTCCCTGAGTGCATACATAGATCTTCGCTAGTACTTTAACACTGATAGCCACATGGAAAGGGGGAGAAGGATAGTCCTGCCTTCCCTTTGCATCAGGCCGTGCAGCTGACCAGGTGCAGAGAAGAGAACATCCTGTGCTGTTTCCCTTGCAGACTAGAGACCCCCAGGTGGCATTGTGGAACAATTATATCCTGTAGCTCCTGGTGGAGCACTACAACTCTTCATGACTATGACTTAATGCTACCACTTAGCTTTTTTGCAATAGAAATATGCCCAAACCAAACCCCTGGATCTGAACATCCCTTCTCTCTGGGATGTTCACATCTAGGTGTACATTTTGCAGCTTGCATTCTCCTCCAATATTTAGTTATTGAAATATCAAGTATTTAGGTTTGTAAAGCAGGTCACTAATATATAACATGGCTGCTATGTAGAAAAATGTACTTGCTGCCTTCACCTTTAATGAGAGTAACATTCCCCTCTAGCATGTCTGTGTATTTCAGTAACACCAAGGCTATGATGCAGACCAAGCAATGAAATGCACTATGAAAATCATCCAGCACAGATCCTGCAATGCAACTTGGTGCTGTGTATGTCTGCAATTCTCAATGAAGTTGATGAGCTTTGTGTGCAGAGGTACTGCAAGATCAAACTAGATCTTTAAAATCATCCGCTCCCCTTAGTTCCCGAAAGTGCACATTGAGATAACTGGGAAATGTGTATGGACTAAGTGCAATATATGACTGTTAATACCCAAACCTGTACCTACATTAGCTATTGTAGAATATGCAATATGTATGCAAAATTACACATTGTTTGGATATCACTGAATTATCTTCAGGCCACTACCATGTAATTAAGTATTAGGGACCCAGTTCTAGAAAACATCCTTTTCAGGAGAACACTTAAACAAGTGCTGAACTTCAGAACTGGGCCTCAGAGAAGGTGTTTATAGCATCCGTTTAGTCACAAAGTTAACAGATGGGCAGAAGAACTCATTTCACAGTTAAATAATGTATCAGGTTTACTCTTTTTTTTATAAATAATAACATCTTGATGATAGAGAACCCTTTGTTATAAGCCAATCATATGCCCAGTTTCATTGTATGTGAATTTGTTTTTCTGCTACATGGTGCAACATGTTGTCAGCAACAGGTAAATCACTAATGTTAATTAACTACTGGCTAATTTAACAACAGCTAAAACAATAATTTTAAAAAATAATAAAGAAAATGTCTTCCTGGCTGAAACCTTTCATGTCCCATTTCAGCCAGAAGAAAATTTAATAAAATTAAATTATAAACTTATAAAAAACAGGATTTATAATGGAAAAACTGATACAACCTTAACTATAACCATGTGAACAGTGCTGCTATTATTTACTATGGTAACATTATAAAAGACTACACTGTTTGGGCCATTATCCTTAGAGTTCTCTTTTCAGTACAAATCATTATATTTATTATCTGTCTTCTTGAATGGAGGGTCATGAGAAAGGCCAACCAAAAGCTGAAGAAGCCTGCTTTTCAGAAGGAAATTGGACCTATTTCTAATTCTTTTTCGTTATCAAATACAAGGGAGCACAGAGTTTTTGTAAAAAATTGTTTCATGTAAGATAAAAGTACAGATTATTGGTGAGAAAATGACATACTCTTCCTGACATCTTGGAGTTTCTTGGGAGATACTCAGTTTTTCAAAGAGATTTTTACCTTTTTTACCCAGAAAATTTATGTCCTTACAGACTTTGAGCAGCAGGTGATAGAGCTCTGAGTATTTATTTTGGAATATAGCGTATAATTTATATATCAATGATTCAGATGTATGTCTTAGAGGCTTTGTGTCTTAGAATGAATACTGTACATATTATCAGATAAAATGGATGTTTTTTAGAAATATTGATCGTTTCTTTTTGTTTCTTTTGTTGCTTTCTTTCTTTCCACACCTTTTTTCTCTCCCTGTGAGGCAGAAGCAGAAAACACATTATCAACCTCTCCATCATTCCTTTCTCATTGTAACTTGTCATATAAAATCTTTATTTGATCAAGATTATTCCTAGACTTTTGTGAGTGTGGTCTAGCAGTTAGGCCCTCCTGCAGATGTGGACTGGAAATCAAGACTCTTTGGTTACATTCCCAACTTTACAACTTTGACTTGTTGTGTGGCCTTGTGCCAATTATTTGACTTCTTTCTGCGCCACAGTTTCTAGCTATAAAAATGGGAATAACAGTACCCACCTTGCAGATGTTGGGTGAGACTTGATTCATGTTTACAAACCACAGAAACTAATTATTACCTTCATTTCCAATAGTATTGAACCCCACAAATTGCAGCGGAAGTCATTAGAAGTATAAAAACGAGAGTCCTGTGGCACCTTAAAGACTAACAAATTTCTTCAGGCATAAGCTTTTGTGGGCTCCAACCCACTTCATCAGATGCTTTGGGCGTGTAGTTGCTCAGTACCTCTGCAAATGATGCCGTGTATCCTTAGGTCTAGACAAGAGGGAAGCCTCTATCCTTTTTCCCCGTCGGTGTCTAAGCGTGCGTCTACACTTGTAAATTAAGTGCTTAAGTCGACTTAATTTACTCTGCATCTACCCTACACTTTCCTTAAGCCAACTTAAGCAAGCTGCTTAAGTCGACTTAATGAAAATTAAGTCGACTTTGAAAAACCTCGTTTAAAGTTGACTTTTGGCTTAAGTCGACTTTAGAAAGACGTCTTAATCCAGTGTACACCTGGAGTAGCCCTAAGTCGATTTAGGGATCTCCAGGACTCCCCCACTGCCCTCCCTGCCAGGGGGGTGGCACAGGGAGAGCTTGGCATGCCCCCCCAAAGGGCAGAGCAGAGCCCTGCCCACCCTGCCCCTGTGCCCTGCTAGGGTCCCTGTTCCCCTTTGCCCCATTGTACCCAGGTACAATGGGGCAAAGGCTGAGCCCCCCTGGCACTTGGCAAGGGGTGCCCCCCTGCCACCGTGGACCTGTCCCAGGTCCACCTAACCCCTACAAGTCGACCTAGGCATCCAGTGTGGACGCTCTAGGTCGACTTTGTAGGGTCCCCCAAGTCAACTTAAAATTTAGGTGTGGACATGCTAAGTCGATCTAAATTTACAAGTGTAGACATAGCCTAAGAAAATTGACCACATTGTTGAATTGGTTGCTTGATTGTTGTGCAGCCCTTAACTGTCCAGTGTAGTTGTTCAAAGAAAGGAGAAAAAACACAGAATAGGCACAGCATGTGACACAGGATGTAAAACTGTTTTGTGGCCAGCATTGTGCCTTCTATCTCGGCTGAATACTGTGGTCACGTGGGGTCATGCTAGTGATCAGCATCCCACAATTCAATCTTGTACTGAAGGTCCAATGTGTGTAGTGTAAGTCTTCCCTTTTTTTTTCCAAAGCAGCTACCATACATAAGCTTCTATATGATGTAGCACAACATGATTAGTCTGTATTTGAAGCAACTTTGCAGTATGTTCTGTTTTCCTAAGGTGAGATGTAATTTATTAAAAACATGTTTTAGAGCTATGATAAGTCAATATTAATACCAATGGTACAATAGTATTATCAGCTTGACAACTTTGCTTAATTCAGTAAATATTTCTGCCATTGTAAACATTAGTCAGTGTAGCTGTTGTTAATACAAAGTAGGCAAATTGACTGACAAATATGTTTAGAGATACAGGGCTCTGGGAGCCTATAGATCAGTAGTTTTCCTGATAACTGGCAGAAGGCTCTGACTTGATTGCTTACAGTTAAGTAAATTAAAAAATAATCCTATGACTTGTTTGATGCAACAACGTTTCTGGGGTTTTCAAACCGTGCTGCCAATTTACAAGCATTGATTTTATGACCAAAAACTGTCAGAATTTGGAAAGGATAATTCTGCTTTAACGAAGTGATGTATCAGAAGTCCTGCAGGCCAGCACTTTTCACAAGATTTGATGATTGCACATGACAATTTAAAATTACTTTATTTATTAAAGACAGAAAACCTTGAACACAAGAGTTTACCTAAATGGGTTTCATTTTAGACTACCTATTGTTATCTCAAAGTATGTCAATAATACATGCTTCAAAAGAATGGATAGGAAATGTTTATCAGTGGACAATGAACCAAATAGATGTTTTATGACAGTATGGGAAATACATTTGTTGGCAAGGTTTTGAAGTGTAGTCATGAGGGTCATTCTTATGTCTGCTTTTGCTGACATTTATCATTACTGAACATCTATGTTGTAAAATACATAGTATTTTTGCACCAAGTGATTCTCTAAGTAGAGCATATTTTGTTTGTATTGTACTTTGATGGCATAGTCATAAAAGATAACACAGTCAAATACAGTATGTGCTGCTATTTTAATAATCCATAATTTCCCTGAATTACTAATTGCAATTTATAAGTTATTACTAAGGTTTCATTTGCTTTTTGTTAGGAAAATTTTCCTAAGTAATATAATTAGATATTTTTATTTCACTATATTCATGATATTTACTTATTGATTTCCAAACAATGATGGTAAATATTGGAGTTAATCCACTAATTCTTTAACAAATATATTTTTTAAATCCATAGTTTGGTCACTTTAAAATCACATGTATTAATCATTTCATTTGAATTTCGCTTTATCTACATATTCTTCAGCACATCTGCTAAATTGTTGTCTTAATTTATTAATTTTACAAAGTCACAAATATAACTTTAAACAAGGAAAACCATGTAGTAGATATGATCAAGGGGTATTACTGCTTTGAGGAGTACAAGTATTTAGTGGTATATCTAGCTTCATAAAAATAATAATGTATTTAATATCAGTTCATTTTGCATATTAATGTACTGCTAGCAGTATGAAAAACACAATTTCCAGAAATTCCAGTTTCTACAAGGCCTACAAAGATTGCTGAGCAAAGACAACTGAGAGGCAGTCTCAGTAGCATGGAGAAGCAAAAGCCTCAGCTGAATCCAGAGCTCTGTAGATTGTTATTTAAACCAAGCAGTAAGGGCCTTATAATCAGTGGCCAAAAATAACTTATGGATATTCACAATGAATTTAGGTATTGCAGGTGGTGTAGAACATTTTATTTATTATAAAGTTATTGATGGCATTTTATTTCTAGGACTAACAAAGGACTTCTATTTCTTTTTCTTGATTTACTCGCTAAAAGGCTGTGTCATTTAACATTTTGCATTTCCAAGTATCCTATTAATGGAATGCAACTGTTTTTTTTACTAGTCACACCATCGCTTGCTTCAGAAAAGCCAGGTGTTGCTCCATTTCAAAGGGACTGTGCGGAGTTGAGCTCTGTAATGAACAGGGGTTGCATTCCTTTGTGAGGATTTCTCCTCTTACATAATCGATATATTTGGAAAATATCCTACTGCCATGCGAGCATTTGTAGTCATAGAAGCATGGACAGGATTTTCTCCTAAATACATTGCATTACATCTGATTCTCTGTTTCCCTGTATCTTGTGTAGTTATTTACATCAGTGCAAAGTGGGTCTGAGAAATCTACTGTTCTGATTTGGTAGCATTCATGCTTACTTTGCACTCACTGGTGGAAATAACTATACATGGACCAAGATAACAGAGTCAGGCTTATTAACTACTTTTAATTATCTGAAATTTTGTCAGTGTGACACATTCTGTGTATTTGGATGACATGCACTCTGAACACAACGAAAGATCAGATTTTGAAAAGAGCCCAGCTCCTACCACTGGGGAAAATCTGGCCACTTATATAAATGATGAAGTTGGAGATGACAGTGACGCTGTTTAGGTAGGGCACCACCCCAGTTATTAATACATCTGTGTAATGTGTGGTCCCTTTCCTCAGGGGAATCATCTTGATGAGAGGGTTATGTGAGGGGTGCTACAAGTATGCCTCTCCAGGGACATCCCTTCTACAGCTGTTTTCTCTGGCAGGAGCACTAGCATTCCTCACCTTACCCTCCGTATGCTCCTTGGATGAGTAAACCAGGGGGTGAAAAGGCTTTCAGAGCCTTCTCTCCATTCTAGTACATCCATGCAGGCCTCTGTTTTCATTTTTCCAGTGCATGTATTGCTACATGATGATCCTTTTTTGTTCAGTTTTATGTAAACTACCATGTTCCGTCCACTGGCCAACCTGTTTCATATCATTGGACATACTATTTTTGACTCAGAATGTGGAACAATGTCAACTCTAATAACTTTTTCCTATCCCCAGATTTATCACTTTACCATCTTGCACCAGCAACATCCACTACAGATGTATAACTCAAACAATAATGATTAATAATTAATACAAGGGACTTACGATAGCACCTTTCATGGGAGACTCTCTAGGTGCTTTACAAACTTTATTTAATGCCATTAGTGCAAAATGTTATTTAGTGCCGTTCATGGCACTTGCTTAGTTTGAAATAGCGATCCCCATTCATTTCAATGGCCGGTTAGTTCGAACTAAGAAATTAGTTTGAATTAACATGGCCACATTGGTTAATTCGAACTAGTTAGTTCGAATTAACCCTTTAGTTCGAATATCCTATTCAAAGTTATTAGTTCGAATTAAGGAAGCCCTTAATTTGAACTAACTAAAGCCTAGTGTAGCCATGGCTTTAGTTAGTTCGAATTAAGCCTCCTTAATTCGAACTAGCTTGCCAGTGTAGACATAGCCTTAGAATCCTGAGTTGCATAAATTGGTGTAACTTAGACTCCCATATACCTACCAAAATTTAAGTGACTTTAATGGAAGCAAAGGTGGTATTAATTATAGAGTAAAAAGCTAGAACATAGTGCCAGGGTATTTATGCTAAAGTAAGGGGTGGCCAATTTTAATCTATATATTCTTAATATTTGCCTTTCAGTTGCTTTTCTTACTCTAGTCCCTTGTTCTGGCCCCTTGACATATATGTCATGACATCTTAGGGCTAGATTGAGTCACAATTCCTTACCTGCTTAACTCCTGCTCATTTATAGGATGCACAAAACTTTCTCCCCATCAGTATTGAATTTGTACTACTGGCCTGTGAATGGGGGGACGGGGGGAGGGGGGAGGAGAGAGTCCTAACTCTGCCCATTCTCTGGCATATCCCCATGCACTTGCTCATGGCAGAGTATCCAGAGTGCAAGGAATCTAGTCCAAACCAGACACAGAATGCAGGTAGGACTTACACAGCAACAAAAGGGGGGAAGGGCCCTTTACTCCCCCCTAGTGGCCATATATGACAAGAATACAGATTCCCTATTCAGAAGGCAGTATCTTGATAATGTTGATTAGAAGAACCCCAAGTCAATGCCATACAGACATGGTGAAAGCTGTAAATTGCAACAACATAGGCTTATTTTATCTTCACATATCAGTTTGGCCTCATGTCTCCTGCTCTAACCCTGGCATTCGCTCTCTGCCCACATGCATTTGCAGTTTTATCATTTTAAACATATTCAGGAGAAAGTGGAATCTATAGGAAAGATAGATTTGTGTGAAAATGGGAGAAACTTTATCACTAAATGATATAACTCAGAGTTGATAGTAAAGTTAATATAATGAATTGAATCAGGGATTTAAGTTCATTTGGATATCCTAACTCTAATATTTGGTTTTAATACAATGTAAGAGAAACAAATATATATTTTAATGAGTCTCTAATAAATAAATCCTCCATTCCATTTGGTTAATCTGGGAAAAAAGAAGCCACTTTTTTACTAAATCTCCAATGCCTTTAAGAACATATACTGTCCCATGTATATTAAAAAAAAATAGCAATTCTTAACTTTGGAATTCATTATATTAGCTGAATATGCAATAGTATTAAAATATCTGCAGATTAAAATTACTTTTGAGACATTTAAATCATCAGCCTTCACTGTTATGCACTTCCACTGAAATCAACCAATAGTTAGATCAGATACCTAGCATCCAATTGGGAAAAAAAGCTACTGAAATTGCTCCTGTTCTCCTTTGTAACTTTGCCAGTGTCTTACATGCTATGGTGCATCATGCGGGAGTACAGCATGATACTGCATAAACAATGGAATTATATCATAGCTTATCAGTAATATGTGAAAATTCATTTGGATCTGCCACCAACTATCAATTTTGACAAAAATGTATCTGATTTATTTTAATTAGAGTGGATGAAAGCAGAGAAAACAGGAAAATGTTCACAGTGTTTGCAAATGAGTGGAAACCACAGTCTGTGGCAGCCTGCAAAAGTATTCAGGGATAATGTAGCACATGTCCAGTCACAATTTTTTCTATGGAATCTGACAGGATACTCCAGTGCCTCTTCAGTGGAGTACACAATAACTGATAAAATCTCAGTAGCATATGTAACACTGAGCATGTGGTTTGCAGGTGTGTGGAGACTGAAAAGCACCTAGTTCTCCAGCTTTTATTTTCTAAACAAGGTGTAGGAACTTATTCATTTCTCACTTAACCCATTCTTACAGAGGCGCAACTAAATTTACTTAAATGGAATAAGTCCTGATTTACAGCCACACATGTGAGAGGTGATTCAAATCTAGAGGGTCAAATTCTCAGCAGGTAAAAATTGGTATAGCTCTGTTGACATCAAAGGAGCTATATCAATTGCAGCAACTGAGGATCTGGCTCATGGTGTTCACATTTGGTTACATATAGCTTTTACAATCTCTTGAGCAGAGCTATAATCTTAATTGTACAAGCTGGCAAGAAATAGTCTTTGCTTATCATTAGAAAATATTCTTTGTTCTCACTTTTTTTCTCAATGGGTTTTTAAGAGGCTATTTATTTTCTTTCATCAGTTTACTTTATTACAAATTTGCATTTTGGGGGGATGTTACATTTATCATAATTTTCCATTGGAGTTAGGAAAGACTTCTTTTTTAAAAGTGCCTAATTTTCTAATACCCTTAATTTCACATTTTCTTCCAGCCTTTCCCTGATGCAAGGCAATAGTTTTTGTTGCATTTTGCAAAATAAATTATATTATTGGACTGGTGCAGCCAGATACTTTGGGGCCTATTCTTTTACTGGCCTAAAGGTGACTTTCATTTTCATGTTGACTTTACTCTGGACCTCTTCGGAGGTTCATTCAGTGAAATAAAATTGCTTTGCAATTATTTCTACTTAGAGATATATGACAGCTAGAATTTTTATGTTAATTAATCTTTGTTTTCTTTTAATATTGTGTGACTGCCTATCATAAATTGCCTTGCAATCCTGCTTTAATGCATTCTATAAATTATTGTGGTTTCTCTCAACCCCCATCATGACTTGCAAATTGTTAAGTTTTCAAGGATTTCTATTGTGTGCCCGTATACCTCCTGTGTATGTTTTTCAGTGGCAATAGTTTGTCTCTAGCAATAATTCTCTTAAAAAACACTAAACCACAACTTCCTGAATACTTCATTATATTCTTGTTATAAATTTGATTTTAGGTAATTAAATTAGCACACATTAAACAATAATACTGAATGGACTGAGGCTGAAAAGAACAAACAAGGCGTTACATTTCTTCTTGTTTTGCTGTCTGATAGTGAAATTAGGAAGCAGTGTTTCCTCACCTGCATACCCAGTTAAAGACCATCTGTTTCCTGTTTAAATGTGATATCTTACATGGTTTTTCCAAAAACCCTGACACATTAATCACAACAGTCCCAGTAAACATTAAGGGCCAAATCCTGCTGGCTTTATGCAAGTAGAAAATTGATCTAATATGTGAATAACCTGAGCAGGGTTTAGTCCTAACTATGAATTAAGAACTATGCTTTCACTAAAATTTCAGTTCTTGTGCTATACAACTTTTAGTTTTTTAATCCTATGTTAGGCTGATTATTATGAACCCACTGCAACAGCCTTATGTTCAGATGGATTACATTGATTGTGTTCATTTGGTTAATGATAATATAATTAAGTACCTAAGTTCTGGTGCCCAACACTGTATCTGAGACACCTATAAATGTTATAAATTTTACATAGAATTAAAGATCAAGTGGTCAAATCTAAGCCAGGTATAAAACTACTGATTTGACTGAGTTTGTTCCAAGTTTGTTCCAAGTTTCCTATTTTCATATTTGCTTGATACTCTTACTGATGGAGCTTACAGGTGATCTTTTTTGTTTGGAAACTCCTGGATATAACTTCCTGAATGGTAGACTCAATTTACAAGGAAGGGTTTTTGCTAAAATACCATAATCATAGTTATCAGGATAATGTGGTTTTATTTTAATAAGAAATGTTGATTAATGAACTTAAATTAAGGAACAAAAGTAAAATTAAGTAAGCATTGGCCATTCTGTACACTGAATAAATCGCAGTTTCAGAGTTAAAAATAGGTAAGTGATCATGGGATTAAAGACTGCATCATAATAAGTAGTCAAAAGGGGCCAAATTAAGGATGCATAGGATCTCTCTACCTTTACTCCCAGCATTATTTCCTCCCCACACACACTCTCTCTGCACAGTTAGTCCTAATGTACCCCTATCCTCAGATCCGTGTCTGATCTCTTTCCTTTCCCCTTACTGGTTCCCAGTCTTATTCACCCATTTCTGTTCCTCGGCTTGTTCCAAATTATTTTCTCCCTCTCACTGGCTCACCACAATTCTTTGCCTTTCTTAGTCTCTACTTCTTTCTGAGGCCACTCATTCTTGTTCACCTCTAACTTCCAGGGTGGGATTAATGCAGGGGCTAGAAGGGCTGAAGACGGGGTGGGCCAATGCCTGTTCACTCAGTCCAGGGGTCAGAGCTAGTCATGTGCAGTGTGGCCTTCTGGGGTTCGTGGCCCTGGGGGCTGCACCTGGGGCCATGCCAAACACCAGCCAGCCCCACCCTGGGGGCAGACCAGTTGGGGCCAGAGAGCCTTCTGGTCTCTGGGCTACCCCCAGGAATGGCTCATCTGCAGGCCACCATGATGGGGGGTGGGGCTCCAGGCTGAGGGCCTACAGTGTGGGGTAGGGCTCCTGGCCAGGAGGGGCCCTGTGGCGGGGGAGCAGCCTAGGGTCCTGAAGCCAGTTAATCTGGCCTTTCTAATTTCTGCCTCTCCCACATGTACTCTCCTCTGCCCAACACACTCTCCTCTCCTCCTGGTCTCTTTTTTCTCCCCTAGTTCTTTGACCCTTTTTCTCCCAGCTTCTAATGATCTGTCCTAGAAGCAGTTTTCATTCCTTCTTTCTAGAGCTTCCACAGCAATACCTCCCCCAACCCATGCTTCCCTTTTGGATTTAGAGGTCATTGGGCCACCACTGACCTGAACAGAGCAGGAAAGAGAGAGAATGTTTCCTGCTAGCTGTGGGTAAGGGTTGCTGGAAGAAGATACAATGCAGATGTGGGTAAACGTAGCTCCTGAGGGCTGCCTCCTGGCTAATCTGGCTGTGGGAGGAATGGGGCAAGAAAACTCCCTGCCGAGAGGGGGGAGAAGGATCTTTGGAAGTGTCAGTACTATAGTAAATTTCTTTTTGTCCTTCTATGTTGTAAAAGTACTTTTGGTTGTCAAGGCAGCTTGACTGAGTCCTCTCCTATAGCTATTGTTAGCAAGTCCTGAAAGTCACGTTACCCAGAGCCAGTCTGATATTAAGGGATTACATAAGAACCAAGAGCAAAATTAGTTCTCTTCCTAACTCTCTCCCAGAATAAAGTTATCATAATCTGCCTGGGCATGTGTGTTATGTTTTTTTTTTCCCTGGAGCACTTCCAATGGGTACTCTTTTTGAGCAACTATTTAAGAGTCTGAGATCTTTAAAGGTGGTTACATCAGATCCTTTTCCTGACACTAATGTGTTGTCTGTGGACCCAGGGACTATGGAAAAAGTCAGGTTCATGTTTACCATTTTTATTTTTTAAAAATGAGTGGGGTTTTTCATTCATCAAGTTTTGCTTGCAGAGTGCAAAATGAAGGTCTGGCACTCTAGGGTGTATGTTAGCTCAGGGATTATGTTGGTGGAAGAGCCTTATACAAGGCAAAGAAATAGCTTTTGTGGGTGATTAAATGCTGAAGTAAAGCTGAGGTGCTTGATAACCACAGAATCATTTATTGTGTCTATACTCCAGTGCCATGAACATTATTCCTATTATACAGCAAGACAAAGGAAAATTCAACAAACCATAACGAGAAAAGAATGAGGGGTATGTTTGTTGGTTTGGTTTGTTTTTGGGTTTTTTTTGCTTAATGGAAGTTTGAAAGTTCTATGCTGCTGCATTTTCAGATGTTTCCACTCGTGTCCTTTTTGGGTGGAGAATAAGGCCAAGCAAAGGAGTGACCTACACAGGAGAGTAATGTGTTTGGCAATTAATCAATATAGATTTCAGTATCTTTTCTGAAAAGGTAATATTAGATTTTTCTAGGCTATGGTTGGGGAGAGTCATTCTTTTTCTGTGTAACACCTGATAATTACATCAATTAATAGTGGAAGACCCAGGGCCATAATACTTGGAATTACTATATCCTGTTATGAAACAACAATGCTCATATGTCACACTTTATTGCTTAAGAAGACCACATTAGTCTTCAAAATAAACAAGGAGTCCTATGGCACTCTTAAAGACTACCTAATTTATTTATCTCATGAGTGTTCATGAGAGAAAATCCCACTTTATCAGATGCTTCAGCCAAGTGCGTTTTCTCCCACAAAAACTCATGTGATAAATACCCTTTGGAATTTGACCTGTATGAATGTGAATGATGGTTTTAGTGCAAAAAAAACAGTCTATTATTAGCTTTCATTATTTAGTATCTGTTTTCCTGTTTAAAACTTTTTATTCATTGATTAAGTGAACAGAACAATGCCATATGACTTAGGTGACCAATCATACATTGCAAACAATGAATAATTGAAGGAAATAATTTGCAAACAACCTAATGACTGATAATGTGTGCATACATTGTTCAATAAAGAATTATGAGCAAGGAATACATTTGTAAAATTCAAATAATTTGTCATTTGATAAAGTGCTACATTTATCACATAATGTATACCCACCATTTCAACCAGCTGTAGTCATCAGAACTCTGTGAGATGTATAAATATTATTACCCCCATTTTACAAATAAAAACTGAGGCACAGAGATGTTAACCTCTTACATCAATGGCAGGACTGGATTTGAATTCACAGCGGGGTAAAGTGGAAAAAAATCAACAATTACTGCTCTATGACTTTATTGCAATGTTTGTAGAATTCCTTAAAAGGAGATACTGCAAATTCTCTGATAAATTTAACTACTGCAGGCAAAAAAATGCAATTTTGAATGGCACCTACTGTCAAGACTTCCTAACCACCAGCTGATGCTCATTCTTTTGGGTCATCTGGCCTTTAAAATAAGTCTCTGAAACATTATATTATTCTCCCTCTCTCATTTTTATGTGTAAACAGGTGAAAGTTGAGAGTCTCTGAAGGCTGTTGGATTAACAACCTTAGGGCCTCCATGTGATGTTCCTTATGCAATATAAACTGGTGTATTGCTGTGTCACCCTAGTTCCTCATTCTTCGAGCCCATCTTGCAGTTGTTTTGCTGTATAAACCCACCCCCCCCCACTCCTGGGTAAGCCTACACACAGCTTACAGCAAGTAAAATACTCCTAATTCAGTGAATAAGTGCCCCTAGCCAGCCACTCCTGGGATTATGCAATGGGATGACTCCAGTGAACGACCCTACTCCCAGATGCAACCCTAGGAACTGCCATCTTACAACATTCAGTGCTGTCCACTGCACATTGCAAGCTTATTGGTTTACCAATTTATCAAAAAAAATTGATATGCATCTGCCTTCTTACTTCAAATGGAGTCTCTACACACCTTAAACCACATGCACTGCTTTAGATAAAACAAACAAACATGTTTATTACATACAAGATATTAAGTGATTAGGAATCAGGTCAGATTTTGTCAAAAGAAAAGAAAATGCAGGTTAGGAGCACTTACTCACTGAGGCTATGTCTACACTTGTTAATTTAAGTCGACTTTAACTAAGTCGACTTAGTGTGTCTACACTTAAAAATAAAGTCGATTTAAGGGGGAACTTAAAAAGTCGACCTAGAGCATCCACACTGGACACCTAGGTCGACTTCTATGGGCTTAGGGGGACCTAAGGGAGGTCTACGGTGGCAGGGGGGGCACCCCTTGCCTAATGCCAGGGGGCTCAGCCTTTGCCCCATTGTACTTAGGTACAATGGGGCAAAGGGGGACAGGGACCCTGGCAGGGCATAGAGGCAGGGTGGGCAGGCCTCTGCCCTGCCCCATGGGGGGGCATGCCAGGCTCCCCCTGTGCCCCCTCCCCGCAGCAGGGACGGCATTGGTGTAGCCCTGGGGTAGCTCTAAGTTGACTTAGGGCTACCCCACATCTCCATTGGCTTAAGTCGATTCTAGGGAGTCGACTTAAGCCTTAGGTCAAATTTAAAGGTGGTGTTATAAACTCGAATTAATTTTAATTAAGTCGACTTTATTGTCCTTAAGTCGACTTAAGCAAGCTGCTTAAGTCGATTTAAGAAAACTGTAGTGTAGACGCAGGGTAAATTAAGTCGACTTAAGCAAGCTTAAGTCGACTTAATTTACCAGTGTAGATGCAGCCTGAGTTAGGAGCAGGTTGCTTGCTGTAGACCAGGGTTCGGCAACCCCCGGCATGCATGCCAAATTTGGCATCCATGCCTATTCTGAGTGGCACGCTGCGCTGGCCCCGACCCCCAGGGGGGCCTGCATTCAGAAGAATCATGCATGTGCTGCGGCACCTGGCCTCTGCTGGCCCTGCCCCACTGCTAGCCCTGCCCCCCTGCTAGGGACCGAGGCCAGCAGGGCAAAGGACCTGTGGCACATGGAGATCCTGGCCCCTGCTGGCCATGCCCCCTAGCTGGGGCCAGGAGCCCTGCGTGCAGGGGTGGGGCCAGCGGGGAGAAGGAGTCCCTGTCCTAACCCCGGCACTTGCTGACTGTGCAATGGGTGGGGCTGGCACAGGGGCTGGCAAAGGTTGCCAACCCCAGCTGTAGGCTGTTTGTGGGCATACCCAGGAGTGGAAGGTTCATTTTAAACTTAGCTAGATGTTTTCAACAACTTTATAGTCTTAGGTGATTATCCCCACAGACTGCCTGGCCTGCCTCCAGCCAGGCTTTCCTCTGGATCAGCATTTCAGTTGCTTTGCAGTGGTATTTGTAGATGGAGGTGGAAGGCAGGGAGAACAGCAAAATATCTCCCCTTTTTAACTTGTTCCCTTGCCCTGCTCTGGGGCCTCACCCCATTGTCAGGGTCAGGTGACAATGTCGTGTATGGCTCCTTCTATGCCCTGAGTCACTGTGGTCCTTTTTGGATTTGTTTGTTGATATCTGAACCAGTTCTTTGTTCCTGAAATGCTGTGCTGGCATGAACTGCTTCTCTGCTCTTGGAGAGTTTTGCCTGAATCTCCTTTCAAGCCATGAGACACATAGTTGGGAACAAAACCTCATAACCAGACATATGACATTGGAACAAACATTACTATAATATTGCTGTTCAGCATGTATTGAGCATTCAAAAAACATCTTACGTGACATACTTTGCATTAAACAATACGCAATTAGACACTAATGGTGACCATGAATGATACTCAAGCACACCATAAGGGTGGACATGGGGGTGCAGTGTGTCACATGCCATAAAAATAGATAGTGCATAACACTAACCTGTATCCATTATCCACAAAACAGCAGCAGTATAAGCGTCACCATGCTGTCCCACCAAAGTTCCTCAATGCTGACTTCACCTTTAGGGGTGACCAGATAAATGCAGGTTTCATGTCTACTCCAAACTTAGCTTCTCTGCTGAGACTGCTAATTTTAATGAAGGGGTGGGGGGTGTTGTGCTAGGAACACTTACTCACCGGCAACTGGACTGAAGCCACTGGACTAATTTCACATAGTTTAAACTTCCATAGGATCCTCAGCCGATTAAAAACATTCACTGGCTATCAAACTGTGAGTTGTTACCATATGATTGTCATATATTTTACGTACCAGCACAGGTGGCTTTACAGCTTGATGCCCTCTTCTATGACACTTTAAACTAACACCCTAACTGACACATTTTTTCATTCTGATGGTTGATTACTCTACTTAGCCTTGAAATGCCGCCTAACATTTGTTCAAATTGAAGGAACTCTCTCATTGCTATTCTTGACCATATTTTATATTATTTACAGTATCTAACCATTTTATACATTCATTTTAAATGATAGTTGCTAAAGGGATGTTTATGGAAAATAAAAATGAAGTTTATTTTAGTGTATAATATAAGCTTGAACAATAAGGGTTTGGACTGTCTGATTTGCAGTTGTTTTTCAGTTATAAATTTCCATATGAATTATAGGATAATATTTCTGCTCTTGAGTGGAATGTGCATAAAGCTTTCTTTGTGGCATACAGCATAAATGTTGTGCATATTTAAATGACAAATAAGTTCTACACATTCTAAATTATTTTGAATGACTGTAGTATAAGAAAGAGGACTGTTATACTCAAATGTATCATTTAGAGCTGTTTTCATTCTCCTATGATGTGACCTAATTTTAAAAAAAAAGGAGACTGGGAGTTTGCTCTCCTTTTGTTTTACACAGCAGATGTTAATGCCATTATCTACTTAATTTGAAAGCTGCAGTGATTTCCACTCTGTTTCTTCCTTTGAGTGTCGTTGCTGTATAAAAAATGTTCTGAAGTGTATCACAGGTCATTCCAAGTTACACCCAAAATGCTGGCCTGACCTTAGAAATAATAATCTTGTCCTTAATCCTGTGTGAACATGATTGGCTGTAGCACCACTATGCAGTTAAGAATGTGCAGAATAACAGGACAGCAAAAGTGTGGTAATTATCAGAAAAATAGCATTATGAAAATACTATTGAGGGCCAAATTTTATCCAGATTTAAATCATTTTCATGTAAATTGCATTGAGTCGGGATGCAAATCAGGTCAGAATTAGGCCCATATAGTTTAATATTTATTTTCTGTTAATTGTTTTAATTTAAAACTTGCTCATTTTACAAATTAATTTGAAACTGAATTATACCTACCCACACTACAAGATCAGAATGATATTTATAAACTGAGCTATATTCTTTCCGGTTCATATATCACCAACAATAATAAAGATTCTGGAATCAGAACTTAGCTGGCAATTTTGTTGATGATGCATGTGATGGAGTAGAACACAGCTGCACTGAGTGCATTTCCAACTCTTTTTAAAATAATATTGTCACTAAACATTTATCACCTGAAAGATGGCATATGGCTCATCAGCATCTGCTAATAGCAAAAATCTCCAATGGCAGGAGATCGGGTACTAGATGGGGTGTGCTCTGAGTTTCTACAGAGAATTCTTTCCCAGGTGTCTAGCTGGTAACTCTTGCCCATATGCTCAGGGTCTTATGGATCACCATATTTGGGGGTGAGAAGGAATTTTCCCCCAGGTCAGATTGACAGAGACCCTAGGGGGTTTTAACTTTCCTCTGCAGCAGTTGACATGGGTCACTTGCTGGTTTGATCAGTAAACAGTCAATTCTCTGTAACTTCAAATCTTGAAATTGAGATAAGATTGCTTCTCTAACTCAACCAAAGGTTATGGGGGTATCCAGGAGTGGGTGGGAGCAGTTCTGTGACCTGCAATGTGCAGGAGGACAGACTTAGATTATCACTTCAGATCTATGAGACAAGGGGAACAGATACAAGTTTTAAGAAGTGCACTTTTTACAGGCTCCATTCTGACCCTACCCACTTTAAAAGGCTATAAGAAGGCTATGGCCCATCAATATCTGCCTTTCTAACTCTGAGAAATCTGTTCTGGGCTTATTGTAATTCTCATCATTTTAACCTCATAAATCCTACTCATAACCCTACTTTCTAAATCTTCTAAACTTTCTTTTCCCCAGAAATGGCTCTGCTCCAAAATGCACTTTTACTTCTTATTTTTACAACTCCATTTGGCAGCTTGTTCCCTATATTACCTGCCCTTTGGTTTGGAGGTATGGAGAAATGGTCTGAAACTGAAGATATCATATGAGTAAATATGCTGAAATTCAGTAAGGACAAATGCAAAGTACTCCATTCAGGAAAAAATTTGTTTGTGAATTTAGAATCTCTTGCACATATACAAAATGGGAATGACTACCTAGCAATGAGTATTGCAAAAAGGTATCTAGCAGTCATAGTGGATCACAAACTGAATATGAGTCAACAGTATAACACTGTTGCAAAAAAAGCAGACATCATTCTGGGCTGTATTATCTGGAGTGTTGTAAGCAAGACACAAAAAGTAATTCTTCTGCTCTACTCCATGCTGATTAGGCCTCAGCTGTAGTATTGTGTCTATTTCTGGGCACTATATTTCAGGAAAGATATGGACAAATTGGAGAAAGTCCAGAAAAGAGCAGCAAAAATTATTAAAGGTCTAGAAAACATGACCTATGAGGAAAGATTGAAAAAACTGGTTTGTTTTGTCTGAAAAAGAGAAGACTGAGCAGGGACAGGATAATAATTCTCAAGTATATAAAAGGTTATTACAAGGAAGGGAGAAAAATTGTTCCTCTAATGATAGGAGAAGTAGCAATGGGCTTAAATTTCAGCAAGGGCAGTTTAGGTTGGACATTAGAAAAAACTTCCTAACTGTCATGGTGATAAAGAAGTGGAAATAATTGCTAAGCAGGTTGTGGAATCGCCATCACTGGAAATTTTTAAGAGTGAGTTAGACAAACACCTGTCAGAGATGGTCTAAATAATATTCAATTTTGTCTTGAGTGCAAGGGACTGAACTAGAAGACCTCTCGATGACTCTTCCAGTCCTATGTTTCTATGGTAATACACTGTTGAGTAACCAAACAACCTTAATTCTGCTCTTGTATTCATGCCCTAAATAAAAATCAGAAGATCTGAGTTACATTTTTCCAAAAGTAGGAAGAAGTTGAGTATCTTTAGTGAACAGAAAAACTAGAATAACTGGATAGCTATAGAACTGAATGCAGGCTTCCTGACAGCTGTACAAAGTTGTACCTTGGTCAGACTGGACTTTTCATTGAGATTCAGTGATTATGTTGTTTATATGATCATCAATCATAATCAAAATAATGAGCTAGTGAATCTCTATATATAATCCACCCAGACTTAGTTCAGGAAACATATGTTGGTTGCATATAAGTAGGACAGATTAATATGGTGATAAAGTATTCGAGATATGTATAAAATGCATGTTCTTTTTTGCACATCTCCATATTACATTTTCAAACTGCAAGTACAGAGTTTTCATGATTGATAGGCTTGCAGCCATACACTGTAGACTTCCTAACCAGTCTGGAAAGAAATGAAGAAAAGATGGGAAGATGCCATGATACTGTGACAGAATTAGGACACTGACTTTACCCAATTTAGACTGAATGTTTTAAAGTCACAAAAATGATCTTGATCCAAAAACAATGTATCTTAAAGAGTAAGTACGCAAGACGCAAAGGAGGGAAAGTGACAGGATGACTTTTTCATGAGGTGAATTATGAGAGTTTATTACAAAAGTGGGTGGGTGAGGTTCTGTGGCTTGCGTTGTGCAGGAGCTATTGTAGAAAGACAACAGAGTCCTGTGGCACTTTTAAAGACTAACAGATTTATTAATCGCATGAGCTTTCGTGG
>ML685784.1:1310545-1322582 GCA_007922175.1 Pelusios castaneus
GAGGTCTTTATGTGCCCATCGCTAATTTGCACTGTAGTGTCCAGAAAATGGATCTCTTGTGTGGAGTGTTCCAGTGTTGTGCAGGAGGTCAGACTTAATGATCACATTGGTCCCTTCTGACCTTAGAGTCTATGAGTTTATGAATTAATCTTGTTTTGATGGAGAAGCTACAGAAAGCTTTAACCAAAGCTGCTATTTTGTTTAAAACAAATCAGTTGCATGAAATTTTACAGTATTGTGCTTTTTCTTTCAAGACAATGCAGAACAACAGATGTTCAAATCAATGGTTTGAAAGCTGTGTGAAATAAATAGTGAAGTCACATTCCTGGTCTGTTTGTGATGAGTTAGCATTAATGATGTAATTATTTCAGGATAAAAAAATAATGAGCAAAGAAATGCTATGTCATTTATTTATACTGAACATTTGCTGGGGAATTATGCATATGAAGAGCTTCTCGCTGGTCCATTATTAATTACAACTTGCTGATATGGTTACGAAAATGTTAGTGTGCCAAATATATTTATCACAGTTGCATGAAGAAGTTACCAGTAAGTACAAGTTAGAACTTGGCAAATGGATGCATCTTACTTTGAAGACAGATTTGAAGAAGAGCTCTGTATAGCTCAAAAACTCCACTCTTTCACCAAGGGAAGTTAGTACAATAAAAAATATTACCTTGCCCATGTAGTCTCTTTAAAACAATAATTAGTATTAGCTGGCTTGTATTCAGTGTATTTTGAACTGAAGCATCTACAAGATACATTGCATGAAATAGTTATTATACACACTGTCTTCATGAGACATTATTTGAATCAAGTGTTTTTACATAGTGATTCACAATGTAGTTGTAGAAAATTCAATGCTTTTGGGGAGCTTTGGGTGTTTGAGAGGGTACACAGCATTCAAATACCAAAGTCAAATGACACAGTAGAATCAGGGCTTTTTTAGTGATGGTACTCAGGGGTACTAAGTCCTGGCACCTTTTTTTCCCACAGTGATGAGGTCCCAGCTCCTGCCACCGCCGCCAGAGACCCCAGTTCCCTGGCTGAGTTCTGGCACCTTCTTTTTTACACAAAAAGCACTGAGTAGAATGAACCGCTCATATTTCTTAAAAATATAATTGGGGGAAGATAGCTAGAATTTTATGTATGTAATATTATAATATGTAAAATGTATTGTTACACTTCTGGTCCAAACATTTAGCCAATATTTGGGATGTTTCAGGTTGGTTCCAGTAGGAGAGAAATTGATGATGGTATCAGGTAGTTAGACACGGTTTCCTAACCATCAGAGAAGTAAAGTTCTGGAATAGCCTTCCAAGGGGAGCTGTCGGGGCAAAAAACATAACTGCCTTCAAAACTGAACTTGATAAATTTATGAAGGGGATGGTATGATTGGATGGCCTAGTTTGGCAATTGACTGATCTTTGTCTACTGGTGGTGGATATGCCAGGGGCCTAAGAAGGGAGGGTAGATGAGGTGGGTTCTGAATTATTACAAAGAATTCTTTCTTGGGTGACTGGCTGGTGAGACTTGCCCACATGCTCAGGGTTTAACTGATCACCATATTTGGGGTCGGGAAGGAAATTTCCCCCAAGGCAGATTGGCTAGGGCTCTGGGGGGTTTTCGCCTTCCTCTATAGCATGGGGAATGGTTCACCTGCTGGTGGATTCTCTATATCATGGGGTACGTCTACAGTGGAGGCTCTCTTAATTTGACTTAACCAAGGTCGACTTTAAGTCAACTTAAAGTTGACTTTGTTAAGTTGACTGCGTCCACACTGGCAGGTGCTGGGTCGATGGAGGAGAGGCCAGGAGCTCTGCAAGGGGGCCTGGAGGCCAATTAGGTCGACTTAAGGGCTATTCCCTGTCTACACTGGCTAAGGCCGACTTAAGCCTTAGGTCGACCTTACGAGGTGGTTTTTTTAAGTCAACTTAAGGAAGCGCTGAAGTCGACCTAATAAGTGCCCAGTGTGGATGCAGCGGTCTGTAGGTCAACTTAACCATCCTTAAGTTGACCTAATAAGCGTTCTAGTGTGGATGTAACCTTAAAGTTTTTAAATCACGATTTGAGGACATTAGGAATTCAGTCATAGGTTAGAGGCTTATTGCAGGAGTATGGGTGAGTGAGGTTTTGTGACCTGCATTCTGCAGAAGGTCAGACTAGATGATCATACTGGTCCCTTCTGACCTTAGAGACTATGAGATCCTATTATTTACAAAGAATATAGACAATGTCCTGTTTCCCTGAACACAGTAGGAATCAAATAATAGAAGGCAGTTTCTTTGCACAGAGGACCAAGCCTCCAACCAGCTCTCTGCCTGTTCTCTTGGCTTTCTCTCAGGGTCATGCTACAAGTGCCTCTCTTGTCTGCTTGGCTTTTCTGCTCCTTTCCCTACCTGATCTCTGGCTTCTTCCGTGTGCTTTTGGTAGCAGATGTACCATGCACACTGCTTCACCAAAAATATACAGCCCTCTGCATTTGCATTCAGCCACAGTAAAATGCTTCCTCCTATGTAACTCAGCTTCTGACCTCCCCTGTATACGGCCTGTGTTTGGGTTATAGCTTCTATTGTCTCGGCCTTCTGACTCCAGAAAAGATCTTAGCTGCTTTTTACATTTATCCTGAATGAAGGACATCTGTCACACCCATTTGTTTCAACAAAATTTCACCCAACTTTGATCTTAATATGTTTGTTATAGTCCTACTAAGGTAACTCATAGTTAAGTGGTAATACCCCCTTTGAAATCAATGGCTTATTTTAGAATTATTAGATTGATTTTCAAAGGTGAGATATAAAGGATAAAGCAATTAATATGTATTATTTGTATTCTGGTAGTACCCACAGTGTCATAGGTGCTGTCTACAGAAAGATGTAATCTCTGCCCCAAGAAGTATACCAAAATTATTTGATCAATTTGTTGACATGGTAGAAATGTAACTTGAAAGGCAATATTTTATATTACTATTTATTACTATTAGGGATGTAACTTAAAAGGAAATGTTTTATTATTATTATTATTTATTACTATTATTTACAATTGCTTTCTGTAATAGTAACAATATTACTTTGTTTGTTCTGTAACACAAATGCTACATCATAAAGAAGGAACCAACATAGGTACTGCCTTGATGGGTCATCCCCAGAGAAACGTTCTGGACTGACTGTGACCCATTCTGGTCAGCGTTTTGAAATGTATCATATCCTTACACATGAGACTAACCCTCACTGTTCGTCAGTTCACATGAAAAATGTAGATTCCTTTTCTATTTCTGGTGTACCAGATTCTTCCCTCTCCCTTTTAAATCTAAGGAAGCAAAAAAATGATGTACACATAGAGCATATCTTTTTTTATGCGTTAGCCCCCATGAGGGCAACGTTGTGACATATGATTTAAGGTTACCCTGTAGTTTCCTTTCATTCCCACTTTGTAATTTTATTAGGATTTGGTTATGAATGTTTTAATAGTACTAACGTATTTTACAGCATACCTCATTGTTCTTAAGAGATAAGCAAATTTATTGTGACATTATATTAGCAGGGACTTTGTCCTTGTCACAGAAGAGGAAGATGGGAAAGAAGTATTTGCAATGGCTTCAGCAACTTCCTCTGACCTGAAAACAGATATATTGAAATTAGTTTGTTGGACGAAAGTTAATTATCGAGTTTCATCATATGAATTTGCTTAGAAGAGGAAAAGAAGTATGATGGCTCATTATTGCAGTGTTTCTTACATGAGTCCATCGATGCCCTGTTCTCTTGTGCCATGAGCTAGAGTCTGAGACTTTAATTCATAATGTTACTGCAGTTCATTTCAGGAACTCCGTTGTAATATTGTGCTGAAGGTTTATTATTTTCCATTGTAGAGTGGCTGTGCTGTAGAGGAGGGGATACGGATACAGAACTTAAGTTGTCTATATTATTTTTAACTTGGGTTCATTCAGTAACATCCACTGGGTGTGAAAAAACTTGTACATTTTGCAATCTCACTTTTCACAGCAAGTGAGTGTGAATCTTGTGCAGGAGTGTTACAAAATCATTACACAGAGAAGGATAAAATAGCAAACTGAGATAAGGGATTAGAAAATAAGGGAGGAAATAAAATAGCAGACTGTTTGCTCAGAGCTTGCCTCTTTTTTTTTTTTTTTTTTTTTGAAGGCCTTCCTACAAATTTGCAGGTGATGAGAGAAACCTTCATTCTGATAAAGAATAGGCCAACTTACTGATTGGAGAAAATTACATGAAGTTTTTTAATCAAAGTCTCTGTGGTCTGCTGTCTGATTTTCTAGGCCAGATGTCAAATGTTTTTCACTGATGTCGATGTTGAAGTAATCACTAAGTCAATTCCAAGAATGAGTAAGTGATACTGTAATAACATTTCATTTCGGTTTTACATGTGCTTTTTTTCCCCCAGCTATGAACAAAGTATCAGGACCCCTCTGATTTAATATAATTACACAAACTATTACTTTGAAATTTGCAAGACAATTTTATGTATGGTCAATTGCTCCATCCATATATAAAGGAGGTTTCAGAACAAAATGCAAAAACACATTTACAAAGTTTTTATGTATTTAAACATTTACATTTAATTTAAAACATAATTACATTTTTAGTATTTAATCTATTTTATGAAGTTTATCTTCTCTACTGCAGTATTAATGGGTAATTTGAAAAGGCAAGAATTCACTAGAAAAAGAGATGGTGGTCTGTACATTCAAAATGGGGAGAGAGAGGGATAACTTGCTTGTTGCATGATATACTTTCGAGTCAGCTCAGCTGATCACGGTGGGAGGGACTATGGCATTGAATTGAAGTAACATTTTATTATTTTTTATTTTGATTATTACTAGAATTTATCATAAACCTATAGTATTGGATTTATGGAGCTAGCAGTGGGTTCACTGAGATACATTTTCTATAGGTGCCTGAAAAAGAGAGCAGTAGTTCAAAAGCTTAAATAGATGTTTGTTTCAAAGGTAAAGCTGTTACCTAGAACCAAGCAAATCCATTATGAAGTTGTGTGCAATGCACACAGATATAGCAAAGGAACAGTTTTACATACCAATATTCTCCTTGAAAAACCAGTATTCTGGTCGCATAGTCAATCACTCAGAAATTAAGAAATGCCAGAATTAAGATTACTTTTGCAACCTTAATTCAGCTTTCTTGTGATTATGCATTATGATAATTTTTAATTACATGATTGCATATTTAGGAATCTTGTGTTACATTCCAGGCTTTGGAGTGAACTGTTCTTTATTGGTCAGAGGCACTTCTGTCTGTTCCCCCCATCCTTGACCATGTCTGTCCTGACCCTTCCAACTTATCTGTTTCCCACCACTGATACCCTGGCCTCATCGCATTCTCCTCACCTATGCAGTCCCAGGCTATTCTCTGTTCATTTCTTACCCCCGTCCCAGTATCTTTGCCCAGCCACTGCCAGTCTCACCTTCTCTATTCATCATTCCAGTCCCAGTCTCCTTTCAACTCCCCAGTCCCACTCAATGCCCCTCCACAGTCCACACCCAGTTCCTTGTCTCAGTCTATTTGTCCAGTCAGTCCAAGTGCTCCCTCTGTACCCTGGCATCTCACCAGATCTCTCTTCTTTTCTATCCATCGCTATTCCCTTTCCTGACTGATTTCTAGTCTCATTTTCCTTGCCCAGCCAGCCCTAATCTCCCTACATTTGAACTCCCAGTTTCCCTCTCCCTTCATTCAGCTATCTGCCCACAACAGCCCACATCCAAAACTTCAGAAAAAGTCAAGCTCAGACTGGAGCATGCTGATTTCAACTCCAAGAAGTCTCTATTGAGCACGCGCCAAGTGGAATTTTTCTAAAGGTTATCATTTGGCCAGACCGGGTGGATTTTAATGGAGATGGCAACAGACGCATCTCTGATTTTAATATCACCACTCTTGCCCACCCCCCCAACCAAATTGCAAGTCCAAAATATGTAGGTGCTAGAACTTTTCAAATAAAAAGCCACCAGAATTTTTTTTACATTAGCAAACAACTTATTTTTTCCAAGCATCATTCACAGAAATTACTGAACCATTTTGGTGAAATTTTCCAGAAAAAAATTAGGACCAAGGCGTATACCTAGCATTGAAAATTTCAGTCCACAAACATAAAAACATAAGAATAGCCATACTACGTCAGATCAATTGTCCATCTAGCCCAGTAGCCTGTCTTCCAACAGTGGTCAATACTAGATGCTTCAGAGGGTCATCACCATCATCTGTTGCCCATTCCCACCTTTTGGTATCACAAGCTAGGACAACTTTAGAGCATGGTTTTACATCCCTGCTCATCTTGTCTAACAGCCATTGATGGATCTATCATTCATGAACTTATCTAGTTCTTTTTTGAATCCTGTTATAGTCTTTCCCTTCACATCATCTTCTGGTAAAGACTTCCACAAGTTAACTGTGCATTGTGTGAAGAAATAATTCTTTTTGTTTATTTTAAATGTGCTACCTATTAATTTTATTTGTTGACCCCTCATTCTTTTGTTATGAGATGGAGTGAATAACACTTATTTACTTTCTCCTCACCAGTCATGATTTTATAGATCGCTATCATATTGTCCTTAATCATCTCTTTTCCGAGCTGAAAAGTCCCAGTCTTATTAACCTCTCCTTCTATGCAAGTTATTCTGTACACTTAATCATTTTTGTTGCCATTTGCTTCACTGTTCCAATTCCAGTATATCTTTTTTGAGATTGGGCAACCAAATCTGCACACAGTATTCAAGATGTAGGTGCTCCATGGATGTGTAAAGAGACAATACAATATTTTTTGTTTTATATATATCCCTTTCCTAATGATTCCCGACATTCTCTTAGTTTTTTAAATGCTGCTGAATATTGAATGGATATTTCCAGAGAACTATCCACAGTGACTCCAAGATCCCTTTCTTGAGTAGCAATGGCTAATTCAGACCCCATCATTTTATATATATAGTTAGAACTATGTTTTCCAATGTGCTTTACTTTGCATTTATCAACACTGAATTTCATCTGCATTTTGTTGCCCAGTCACCTAGTTTTGTGAAATCCCTTTGTAACTCTTTGCAGTCTGCTTTAGATTTAACTATTTTGAGTAGTTTTGTGTCATCTGCAAATTTTGTCATCTCACTGTTTACTCCTTTTCCTAGATAATTTACGAATATGTTGAACCATACTGATTCCATTACAGAACCACAGGAGACACTACTATTTATCTCTCTCCACTCTGAAAACTGACCATTTATTCCTGTCCTTTGTTTCCTATCTTTTAACCAGTTTACTTATCAGGAGAAAATCTTCCTTCTTAACCCATGACTGCTTACTTTGCTTAGGAGCCTATGGTGGGGGCCCTTGTCAAAGGCTTTCTGAAAAAAATACACTATATCCACTTGGTCATCCTTATCCACATGCTTGTTGACCGCTCTAAGAATTCTAGTGGATTGATGAGGCATGATTTCTCTTTACACAAACCATGTTGACTCTTCCCAAACAAATCATGTTCATTTATGTGTCTGATAATTCTGTTCTTTAGTATGGTTTCAACCAATTTGCTTGGTACTGAAGTTTGGCTTATAATTGCCCGGATAGCCTCTGGTGCCTTTTTAAAAAATGGGCCTCCTCTTAGCTATCCTCTGATTGTCTGGTACAGAAGCTGATTTAAGTTATAGTTTACATATCACAGTAAGTAGTTCTGCAATTTCAAATTTGAGTTTCTTTAGAACTCTTAGGTGAATACCATCTGCTTCTGGTGATTTATTACTTTTAATTTATCAGTTTGTTCCAAAATCTCCTCTAATGACATGTCAATCTGGGGCAGTTTCTGAAATTTGTCATCTAAAGTGAATGGCTAAGGTTTGGGAATCGCCCTCATGTCCTCAGCCATGAAAATGGATACAAAGAATTCATTTAGTTTCTTCACAACAGCCTTATCTTTCTTGAGGGCTCCTTCAGCATCTTGATCATCCAGTATCCCCAATTGTTAATTAGAAGTCTTCCTGCATCTAATATACTCAAGAAAATATTGCTGTTACTTTTTGGAGTCTTTGGCTAGCTGTTCTTCAAATTCTTTTTGGCCTCCATAATTATGTTTTTATATTTCATTTGCCAGAATTTATACTTTTCTATTTTCCTCAGTAGGATTTAACTTCCACTTTATAAAGATTGGCTTTTTGCCTCTAACTGCCTTTTTACTTTGTTGTTTAGCCACAGTTACACTTTTTTTGTTTCCCTGGCTATGTTTTTTAATTTGCAGTATACATTTAAGTTGAGCCTCTATTATGGTGTCTTTAAAAAGTTTCAATGTAGCTTGCAGGGATTTCACTTTTGGCACTGTACCTTTTTAAATTTCTGTTTAACTTTCTCATAATTTCCCCCTTTCTGAAATTAAATGCTAGAATGGTGGGCTGCTTTGGTGTCCCGCTCCCCCACAGGGATGTTAATTTTTTTTATTTTTTATTTTTTTGTCTCATGGTCATTATTACAAAGTGATTCATCTATATTCATGTCTTGGACCAGATTCTGTTCCCCACTTAGGACAAAATCAAGAATTGCCTCTCCTTGTGTAGTTTCCAGGATTAGCTGCTTCACAATGCATTTGTTTAAGGTGTAAAAATTATTTCTCCATCCTTTATCTCTGCATCTCTCATTCCACCAAGTTTCTGTGATGCCTATTATATCAATATCCTCAGTTTGCCAAAGTTAAAAGTAATTGAAAACACGTCTCATAATGGAAAGTGTTGGGCAATCTTAATAATGTGTTGATAACAATGAGTGGTGGATCCTTGACCTCTCATAAAGTCTCTTTTAAATTACTGGGACCCTGCAGCGGGCACATACCACATGGTTGAGCCAAAATTTCAAATGTCAAATACATTCAGGGTCCAATCTACACTGCCAGGAAAATTTGGTGGCAGTCAATGGGAGTTGCACAAGCTACTCTGCAGCTTGTGCAACGCCTGTCGACTTCCTAACTCCCCTTCAGTGCAGTGCCTTCACTGTGCCACACCACTTGAGGTCATGATTTTACTACGTTAATTCCTGGATCAACTTAGCATGTCTTAATTGACTGCTCAGTCAAACCAGAAAGATTGATCTGGCAGTGGTGACTTTGCCAGTCAGTGTAGACATAGAATCATAGAATCATAGAATAATAGGGTTGGAAGGGACCTCACGAGGTCATCTAGTCCAACCCCCTGCTAAAAAGCAGGCCCACTCCCCCTAAATTATCCCAGCCAGAGTTTTGTCTAACCGAGCCTTAAAAATCTCCAAAGATGAAGATTCTACCACCTCCCTAGATAGCCCATTCCAATGCTTCACCACCCTCCTCGTGAGAAAGTTTTTCCTAATATCCAACCTTGACCTCCCCAGCTGTAATTTGAAACCATTGCTCCTTGTTCTGTCCTCTGTTACCCTCGAGAACAGCCTAGCTCCCTCCTCTTTGGAGCAACCCTTCAAGTAGTTGAAGGTTGCTATCAAATCTCCCCTCAGTCTTCTCTTCTCTAGACTAAATAAGCCTAGTTCCTTCAGTCTCTCCTCATAAGTCATGTGCCCCAGCCCCCTAATCATTTTTGTTGCCCTCCGCTGGACTCTTTCTAATTTGTCCACATCCTTTCTGTAGTGGGGAGCCCAAAACTGGACACAGTACTCCAGATGCGGCCTGACCAGTGTCGAATAGAGGGGAATTATCACATCCCTCGATCTGCTGGCAATACTCCTACTGATGCAGCCTAATATGCCATTGGCCTTTTTGGCAACAAGGGCACACTGTTGGCTCATATTCATCTTCCCGTCCACCATAACTCCCAGGTCCTTTTCTACAGCGCTGCTACTTAGCTGATCGGTCCCCAGCCTGTAGCAGTGCATGGGATTTTTCCGTCCTAAGTGCAGGACTTTGCACTTGTCTTTGTTGAACCTCATGAGGTTTCTTTCGGCCCACTGTTCCAATTTGTCCAAGTCTCTCTGGATCCTGTCCCTGCCCTCCAGAGTATCTACCATTCCCCCCAACTTGGTGTCATCCGCAAACTTACTAAGCACGCAGTCTATTCCATCATCAAGATCATTAATGAAGATGTTGAATAGAACCGGCCCCAGGACCGACCCCTGGGGCACTCCACTCGTTACCGGTTGCCAACCAGACATCGAGCCATTGATTCCTACCCGCTGAGCCCGTTGATCTAACCAGTTTTCGATCCACCTTACGGTCCACTCATCCAACCCATACTTCCTTAACTTGCCAACGAGAATGTTGTGGGAAACCGTATCAAAAGCCTTGCTAAAGTCAAGGTATATCACGTCAACGGCTCTTCCCGCATCCACAAATCCAGTCATCTCATCATAGAAGGAAATCAGGTTGGTCAGGCACGATTTGCCCTTGGTGAATCCATGTTGACTGTTCCTGATCACTCTATTTTCCTCCAAGTGTTTCAGGATGGATTCCTTGAGGACCTGCTCCATGATTTTCCCAGGGATTGAGGTGAGGCTGACCGGTCTGTAGTTCCCCGGATCCTCCTTTTTCCCTTTCTTAAAGATAGGTACTATATTTGCCTTTTTCCAATCCTCCGGGACCACCCCCGTTCGCCACGAGTTCTCAAAGATAATGGCCAGCGGCTCTGCAATCACTTCCCCCAACTCCCTCAGCACCCTCGGGTGCAGTTCATCCGGCCCCATGGACTTGTGCACTTCCAATTTCATTAAGTGTTCCCTAACCTGACTTTCCATCACTGAGGGCCACTCTTCTCTCCAGTCCGCGTTACCCCGTGTAGTAGCCTGGGAGCTGGCCCGCCCTGTGAAGACTGAAGTAAAAAAAGCATTGAGTACTTCAGCCTTTTCCGCATCATCCTCCACGAGGATGCCTGCCCCATTCAGTAAGGGACCTACACCACCTCTGATCCTTTTCTTGTTGCTGATATACTTATAGAATCCCTTTCTGTTATCCTTCACATCTCTTGCTAGCTGCAACTCCAATTGTCCTTTGGCCTTTCTGATTTGATCCCTGCAGTCCCGAGCAATATCTTTATACGCCTCCCTTGTCATCTGTCCAAGCTTCCACTTCTTGTAAGCTTCCCTTTTATGTTTCAGCTCCCCGCAGAGTTCCCTGCTAAGCCACGCTGGTCGCCGTCCACATTTGCTGTTCTTTCTGCACATCGGAATGTTATCTTCCTGTGCCTTTAACAGGGTTTCTTTAAAATACAGCCAGCTGTCTTGGACACCTTTCCCCTTCAGATCAGCTTCCCATGGGACCCTGCCCATCAGCTCCCTAAGGGAGCCAAAATCTGCTTTTCTGAAGTCCAGGGTGTGTGTTCTGCTTCTTTCCTTCCTTCCATTGATCAGGATCCTGAACTCTACCGTCTCATGGTCGCTGCTGCCCAGGTTGCCATTTACTTCTACTTCCCCGATCAATTCTTCTCTGTTTGTGAGCATTAGGTCTAGAGGTCCATGGTCCAAATGAGATTAGTAAGAAAAGTTGGTCTGGAAATGATAGATGAAGCTTTGTTAAAACTTTTTTAGTAATTCCATTTGGTTTAGTAGACTAGTATTTTTGGTATTTCATATGATTAAGGCACTGGACTAGGATTCAAGAGTCCTGGGTTTATGTCTCAGCGTACCACACAAACTTATTGTGTGACTGCATTTAGTCTCTGTGGCTATGTCTACACTTGTAATTTGAAGTCGACTTTAACTAAGTCGACCTAACTAAGTCGACTTTAAGTAGACTTAGTTAAGTTGACTTAGTGAGTCTACACTTAAAATTAAAGTCGACTTTGGGGGGAACTTACATAGTCGACCTAGAGCGTCCACACTGGATGCCAAGGTCGACTTCTAGGGGCAAGGGGGACCTAGAGCAGGTCCATGGGGGAAGGGAGGGCACCTCTTGCCCACTGCCACGGGGCTCAGCCTTTGCCCCATTGTACATAGGTACAGTGGGGCAAAGGGGGACAGGGACCCATGCAGGGTGGGCAGGGCTCTGCCCTGCCCTGTGGGGGGGCGTGCCAGGCTCCCCCTGTGCCCCCCCCCCAGCAGGGAGG
>ML685784.1:1336631-1575257 GCA_007922175.1 Pelusios castaneus
GCCCGCCCACTGCTAAAACCCCTCCCCCAGCCTAAGGGGAGGAGGCACTAGGCCCAGCACCAACTGAAAATGGGGGACAACAAATGAAAGAACAGGAAGGGGTGCGAGGTCACAGGTTCAAAATAAGGGATTCAGAAGGGGACACCGAGCAGAGAACCCCGGACAGCGCCCACTGCTCCCGGAAGGTGTCAAGGGAGCCAGTGGACGCTGCCCAAAGGAACTCCGCCCGGAGACGTGAGCGGACAAGGGACCGGAAGTAGGCCCCACAGTCGCAGGAGCCTCCCTCAGCCAACCTCCTCTCTCTGGTTTTGTAGATGGCCACTTTGGCATAGGCCAAGAGGAGGTTGGCGAGGAGGTCCCGCGACTTTGTGGGGCCACGGATGGGGGGTGCATATAAAAAAAGGTGTGGGGAAAAGTGCAGCCAGAACCTCAATAAGAGGTTCTGGAGGAGCCGGAAAAGGGGCTGCAACCTGGCGCATTCAAGATAGGCATGCGCCAGGGTCTCCCTCATTCCGCAAAAGGGGCAGGTGTCGGGACGGGGAGTGAACCGCGCCAGGAACACGCCCGTGCTCACGGCTCCGTGAAGGAGCCGCCAACTTATATCCCCGGCGGGCCGTGGAGTCAAGGTGGCATACAGACTGGCCCACCGGGGGTCCTCGCCCTCCACAGATGGAATCAGGTCCCGCCACTTTGTGTCGGGGCAGGACACGAGGGCGAGGAAGTGAATGGTGTGGAGCACGAGCGTGTATAGATGTTTACGGGGCGCGGTTTGAAAGGGGACCGGCTGCAGGTCTAGCAGCCGGCTCGGGGCGTGGGGCGGGGGCGGCCGGGGGGGCTCGCGGGGCCGGGGCCCGATTAAAAGCTCCGGAGGGCCAGGGCTGAGGGGAGGGCGGGGAGCACCCTCTCGCAGGACCTGTTCGAGGTAATCCCGAGCAGCAGGGGACAGGGCTGCCTTCACCTCCTGGAGTAGGCGCCGGGGGGTTCGAAGGGTGGAGAGCCCCATGCGCTCGGCGAGCACAAGGGGATCCACCCAGTCCCCCCGGGCATAGTCCAGGAGGTCTCCGACCTTGGTGACGCCTGCCAGGACCAGCCTCCGCCTCACGGAGGGGGCCTCCGCCACCTGCACACTAAGATGGGGGTTGTGTAGCAGGGGCTCCGCGAGGAGGTCCTCCCCCTCGGTGGGCACAAGGGACCTGGAGGCCAAAACGAGCCTCCAGGTCCGGAGGAGGTCCTGGTAGAAGGCCGGCAGCTCGGAGAGGTCTCGCGGAAAACCTCTCGGATTAATAAAAAAGAGCTGCCGGTCGTATCGGAGCCCTCGGTAGCGGCGGAGGAGGGTGCACGCCAATTGGCTCCACGCCGGACTACCTGCACTATACAGGAGTCTCTGCAGGGCCTGGAGGCGGAAGGCGTGGACCTGGCTGTAAACACAGCACAGGCCCTGCCCTCCCTCCTCCAGGGGAAGACTCAGGATCCCTGCAGAGACCCAGTGCAGTCCTGGCCAAAAGAACTCCAGAACTGTCTTCTGGAGGTGGGCCAGGAAACTCGGGGGCGGGACCAGGGTGTTGAGCCGGTGCCAGAGCATGGACAGGACGAGCTGGTTGACAACCAGTGCCCTCCCACGAAGGGAGAGGCACTGCAGCAGTCCTGTCCATCTCCGCAGCCGCTCAGACACCCTGTCCTCCAAACCTCGCCAGTTGTCATCCGGGGAGGGATGCGTGGCAGAAAGGTAAACGCCGAGATAGAGCAGCGGACCCGCGCTCCACCGAATGGCTTGAAGCGCGGGTGGGAGGGAGCCGACCGGCCACCCGGCCCCTACCGCCAGGCCAGAGCTCTTGACCCAGTTGACCCGGGCGGAGGAGGCTGCCGAGTAGATGGCCAGGCAAGCCTCCAACCGCTCCAGGTCTCCCGGGTCCTGGACCACGAGGAGCACGTCATCGGCATACGCGGACAAGACCAGCTTCAGCCCTGGCTCACGGAGCACCAACCCCGTCAACCTCCGACGGAGGAGACAGAGGAAGGGCTCCACGGCCAGAGCGTACAGCTGGCCCGACAGCGGACAGCCTTGACGGACTCCTTGCCCGAAGCTGACAGGTTCGGTCAGGGTCCAGTTAAGCTTGACCAAACACTCTGCGGAGGCGTACAGCACCTGGAGAAACCCCACAAAACGGGGTCCGAAGCCGAACGCCTGCAGGGTGCCCAGGAGATACCCGTGGTCCACCCTGTCGAACGCCTTCTCCTGGTCCAGGGCCAGGAGGGCGAACGACAAACCATCCCTACACCCTAGCTCCAAGAGATCCCGGACCAAGTACAGGTTGTTAAAGATGGAACGGCCCGGGACGGTGTAGGTCTGGTCGGGATGGACCACGTCCTGCAGCACGGACCCCAGCCGCAGCGAGATGGCTTTGGCTGCAATTTTGTAGTCCGTGCAGAGGAGCGAGACGGGACGCCAGTTCCGAAGGTCGCGGAGGTCCCCCTTCTTGGGCAGCAGGGCCAGGACTGCCCGCCGGCAAGAAAGGGGGAGCACTCCGCTTCCCTCGGACTCGGCCCAGACGATGGCAAGGTCCGGGCCGAGGACGTCCCAGAACGCGCGGTAGAACTCCACGGTCAGCCCGTCCATGCCCGGAGATTTATTGGTGGGCATGAGACGGAGAGCTTCCGAGAACTCGGCCAGAGTGAGAGGTAGCTCTAGCCGGTCTCGGTTGCCCTCGCTGACCGTGGGAAGTTCATTCCAGAGCACCCTACAGGCGGCGACTTCGGTCGGATCCGGGGAGAAAAGACCGGCGTAGAAGGCCCTGGCCCTTCCACGCATCTCCACCGGATCCGTGAGGGGGGTGCCATCCTCAGCGAGGAGGCAGGTGACATGCTTTTTGGCCCCCCTCCGTTTCTCCAGGGCATAGAAGAAGCGGGAACCGCGATCCATCTCCCGAAGGAGATGGAGGCGGGATCGAACAAAGGCTCCCCGGGCCCGTAGGTCCTCGAGGGCGCGGAGCTGCTCCCGCTTCTCCCGGCACGCTCCGCAGAGGGACGGATCCTCAGGGCTGGTGGCCAGGCGCCTCTCCAGCTCTAAGACCTCCCGTTCCAGCTGCTCTATCGCCGCATCCCTCCGCCGGCTGGCCCCCCGAGTGTAGTCACGGCAGAAGAGCCGGGCGCGCACCTTCCCCACATCCCACCACAACCGCGCCGAGGGAAAGGCGGGCCTCTGCCCCCGCCAGGCCAGCCAGAACTCCCGGAAGGACGCCACGAAGCCCACATCCTCCAGCAGGCTGTTGTTAAAATGCCAGTAGGCCGGCCCCGGCCTCTCTGCCGACAGAGAGGCCTTCACGGTCACCAGGTGGTGATCCGTGAAAGGGGCCGGCCGTACGCTGGAGGAGTGGGCTCGTGCGAGATGGAACCTAGAGATATAAATGCGGTCCAACCGGGAGTGGCGCGACCGATCTTCCCCCACCCGGACAAAGGTGAAGGTCACCTCGTCGTCCGGGTGGTGGTCGCGCCAGACGTCCACCAGGGAGTGATGGTCCACGATCTCCCTGAGGACGTCCGCGGCGGCCGGGCACTGCTCGGTCCCCGTGCGGTCCCGTTCCTCGAGGGTGAGGTTAAAATCCCCGCCCAGGACCAGGCACTCCTGAGGATCCAGCGTGCCGAGGAAGGCGGCCGCCTGCTGATAGAAAGGCACCCGCTCCGGGGCCAACGCAGGGGCATAGACGTTGACAAGGTTCAACGTCAGCCCCTGCATACGGCCCCGGACGTGCAGCAGGCGGCCCGGCACGACCTCGGCAACCCCCAGCACCTCGGGCTGTAGGTCGGGGGAGAACAGGGTGGCTACTCCGCCTTGTCGGGCGGAGAGATGACTAAAAAACACCCTGCCCTCCCACTCCAGCCGCCAGCTGGCCTCGGCGGCTGGATCCGTGTGGGTCTCCTGCAGGAACACTACAGAGTACCCTCCTTCCCGAAGGAAGGAGAGCACCTGAGTCCTGCGGAGACCCATCCTACAGCCCCTGGCGTTTAATGAGGCAAAGATGGCTGAGGCCATGAGGAGGGCTGGGGGGAAGGATCCTCAGGGGCAGGACCGCCCGCGGCCCCCGTCGGGCCCCGCAGCAGTCCGTGACCCACCCCAAAAGCCATGAGGGAGTCACGGAAGCCGCGGGCCCTCTGGTAGGCCGCGGCGTCCTGCCTCCCGGTCCCTCTCCCCTCCTTCAGGATGGCCCTCACGGCCTGGAGGACGAGATGGAAATCCCCCCAGCGCTGCAGGGCGAGCTGCACCCTGTTCCTAGCCCCACGAGTGTCGGCCAGGAACGAGCGCAGCTCACCCCGCAGCGCCAGGGGGTCCGGGGCAGAAGGCCCCGGGCCGTCCCCCAGACGGGTCCCCGCAGTGGCCCCGCTGCCAGCCGGGAGTGACAGACAGGGCGCAGAGCCCCGTCGCGGCGCCGATATTGTGGGCGCCGCGTCACCCGGCTGAACCCCCGGCACAGGGGGCGGGGGCGGTGGAGGGAGAACTGCAGCCCCTTTGGTGGAAGGGGCCACGAATACCACCCCTGGGGGACCGCTTAGATGGTAAGATGCGGTCCCGGGGGCGGCAGTAATAAGGGTGGGAACCAGGGGAGGGATGGGGGGGTCGCAGGGGCCGCGGGAGAGGGGACGGAAATTGGATCAGGAAGGGGAGGGGAAACAATGGTGAGAGGGACAGGGTCCCCAGTGGCTGGACCACTGGGGTGCGGCGCCCCTCGACCGGGCACGGGGGTTTGGAGAAGGGAATCCGGGGACGGGTCCCTGCCGACGCTGGGCGTGGAGATGTCCATAGCCTCAGCATCGGACAGGGGGGAAAGGACAAGGGAGGGGAAGGGAGGCTCCCCCACCTGGGTCGGCTCCCCGGAATCCGGCTGCTCGGGGCCGGCCGTCGCCCCTAGGGGCCCGGCGGCTGCTGAGGAGGCCCCGATCGCAGCCGGGTAGATGGAACTCGGGGGCGTTCCCGGGACGGAGGGCGAGCTAGCGGACAAGGGCTGGGACTGGGACTGGGGCGAGAGAGGGGGCATTGAAGATGGTTCGCCGCCCAGATCGAGGCCCGCTGGTAGAGAAGGGTCGTCCTCCCCTGCAGCTACCAGGGTCAGACCCAGGGCCTCGATCTCCGCAAAGATGGAGCTAAGGTCCCCCCCCGCCTCGACGGATGTTTCCGCACCACTGGTGGTGGGCATTGGTGGTGAGGCGGGTTAGGGGGGGGCAAGGGCAGCTCCATCTGCGGCCTCTCTGGGAAGGGGTCGTTCAAGGGCCTCCGATGGGGGAACAATAGTGTCCCCCTGTCCTGCTGCAGCAGTTCCCTCGGCCACAGCCTCCCGCTGGGCCTCGCCAGGGAGCGCGACCGAAGGCCCAGCACTTTTGATGGCATCCTCAGCCCCCCGTACTGATTTCCGGGGGGCCTCCTCCCCATCCGACGTGGTGGGGAGGGCCTGGGCCTTCTTGCGCTTCCCTTTGGCTAGGGCCCGGCCCTCCAGGATGGCATGGGAGGGCCAGCCAGCGGGGAGAGAGCCGGGCGTTGAAGGCGAGGGCTCCTGGGAGGGTAGGGACAAGGGAGGGATGACAGGAGGATGGGAACCCTCCCCCTGGGGTGCGCCCTCTCCCACGTCCGGGGCCTCCCTGGCCGGTGCCCTCTTCTCTGTGGGCCCCGTCCCAGATGTACCTATTAGGGAGGCGACGGGGCCTGGCCCAGATGGTGGTGGTGGTGGAGGAGGAGGGGCAGCTCCGGTGGCCAGGGAGCTGGGGACACCGGCGATGGCAGGGCCGGTGCCCGATGACACCTCGGGGGGCCCGGTTGCTTCCGCTCCATGCTGGGCCAGGGGACAGTCCCTCCGGACGTGCCCCGTGGCCCGGCAGAGGAAGCACCGAGCCTCCCCCGAGGAAAAGTGAATCCTGTACTGGGCCCCTTGATGGGGCACCAAAAAGGACCCTTCAAGTGCCCCTCCGTCACGCGCCCCCGCCGGCGGCAGCTGAATCTGCACCTGCCGGCGGAAGGACAGAACGTGACGGAGGGCGGGGTCCTTACAGCCCAGTGGGAGAGGGCTGATGGTGGAGATGGGCTTCCCCAGGGTGGAGAGAAGGGGAAGCAGGGCAGAGTTGGGGAGGAAGGGTGGGACGGAGGTGAGGACCACCCGTACGCCCAGGTCCTCCAGGGGCTCCACGGGGACGTAGACGCCCCCCACCGCCAGGCCCTTTGCCACCGCCTCCTGTGCAGCGGCCTCCGACGACAAGAAGAAAACCACCTTGCCGTACATTTTGGAGGCCGCCACAATAGCTGAGGGCCCCACCACCCTCGCCATCGCCCGCACGTAGGTTTCTACGTGGGGCGAGGCGGCCGCCAGGAGGCAACGGACGCCGTGCCTCCTGGTCAAGGTGGCGAAGGGGCCCCGGCTCCCCAAGGTGTTATTCGAGGAGGCGGGGCGGGCAGACGGTACGGTGGCGGTGGGTGGAGGGGTGGCAGCCGCCTGGGCGTACGATCTGGGGGCCGAGGGACCCCCAGAACTGGTGGAAGGAGTGACGGGGGGAAGAGGGGCCGCAGCCGATGGCGGGGCTGCGGCTGAGCCCTTAGTTGCCTTCTTCGCCCGGCTTTTACGGCCGGCCGAGGAGGCTGCAGCAGCAGTGGAGGCCCCTCCCGTGCCCGCCGCTGCAGGCGCCTTGGTAGGGGCGCCAGGGATGGTCGAAGCAGCGGCGGTGGTCGAGGGGGGGGGCCGCAGAGGTGGACGGGAAAGCGGTTTCAGGGAGAGGAGCAGGAGTGGGGGGGGCTGAGGGGGTCTCCATGTCCCCCATGATGGGGGACAAATGGGGTGGGAGACCTAGGGTAGGGGTGAAGGGAAGGGTACCGGAAGGGGTGGGGGATGAAGCCGCTCCTCCCCGCTAGACTGTGGCAGGGGAGGAGGGTATATCCGGGGTGGGCTATAGGGATATGGGGATGGGAGCTATATTGGGAGCGGGGAGCACAGGCTAGCGAACCACTCCTCCCCGCTAGGCTGCAGGCTGGGGAGGAGGGTGCCAAGGGGGAACAGACACAGGAGCTTGTAGGGGATGGGAGGGGGTCCGGCTCCTCCGGCTGCACTGGGTAGGGTCAGGGTCTAATGCATCAGGGGGGAGGTGCAGTGAGGGGAAACAAACATAAAACAGCGATGGGGCTCACTGGCGCCGACACAGCTTGGGCGCGCTGGGATGGTGAGGCAGGGGGGGCAGGGGGGAAGGGGGGGCAACTGAGCAAAGGGAGGAGGCGGGAGTAGTGGGGACCAGAAGCAGGATGGGGCAGGGGAGCAATAGAGGCTGGAGGGCGGGGGTGGGGCAGGGAGGAATAAAACAAACAGTCTGAGTTTGGGGCGGGGCAGGGAAAGGAACCAAAAAACTCTAAAGGGCCAGGGAAGGAAAAACAAGCCAGGAGGAAGGGGACACTGAACCGGCCAGGGGGCAGGGCAAAAGGAGGGGAGCCCTCTGGCCAAGTGGGGCTGGGGGGAAAGGGGAGGGCCACACAATGCAGGAAGGGGGAAAGGGGCCTGTGGGGCCTTAGCCCCCACTGCTGCCGCTGCTGCAGCAAAGTCCAACAGGCAGAGGAGCCTGGCAGCAGTCCTGGGGCGAGAAGTGGGAGAACGGTGGCTGGGGGAGTAGCAGAGGGGTGGCAGCGATGGTGATGCCGGTGGTGGGGTGGGGGCTAGATGAATGTGGGGGGGGAGGGCTCCACACCACTCCCCCCTGTTCCCCCAGGCAGCAACAGTTAGAACTGCCCCACCACCAGCTGAGCAGTGATGGTGGAAGTCTCAGTCTGGTATAGGCCACCCCTCCGCAGTTTCAGGTGGTCCAAACACTCCCCCAGCAGTCACAAACAAAAAGTCCTCCGTGGATGTCTCCTCACCAGAGGACAAAAGCAGGCAGGTGGCTCAGCAGCAGGCTCCAGAGGATGGTGGTAATGGTGGTGATAGCAGCAGCAGCAGCAGCAGCAGGAGGGTTCAGCTGGCAGGTAGGAAGGCAGATGGGAGTCCCCTCCTCCGTTGGTGGTAATGGTGGGGAGAGGTCTTCTGCCTGGTCGCTCCCTCCCTCACCACAGGACAGGGGGCGGGAGGGAGACAGGCCAGCTGGAGAAGAGGCCCCACAGGAACAGGGGCAATGGGAAGGACAGTCCCAGCAGCAACAGTAGGTGATGGTGGTGGTAGTAGTAGTAATAGCAGCAGCAGTACCAGGAGCTGGGCAGCCTTCCTCCTCTCCCCTCTACAGGAGGGGAAGTGAAGGCAGGTTTGTCAGCCCTAGAATGCTGAAAGCACTATTCCCAGCAGGCAAAGGAGAAACAGCTGTGGGGCAATTAGGGACACCTGGGCCTTGTTAAGGGCTGTTCCTGGCCCAATAAAAAGCCCCACCTCCACCAGCTCAGGTGTGGGAGTTTAGAGGAGAGGAGAGGAGAGGAGAGGAGAGGAGAGGAGAGGAGAGGAGAGGAGCGAAAGCGAAAGCGAAAGCGAAAGCGAAAGCGAAAGCGAAAGCCGAGCCGAACCGAACCGAACCGAACCGAACCGAACAACACCAGAGCAACATCAGAAAAAGGTTAGAGGAAGGGAAGGAGACTAGGCAAGCCCTGGGAGGCTTGCCTCGTCCACTGCAGCAGGGGCAGCAAAATACTTCCCTTCTACAAGGGCTGAGTCCAGGGCAGTGAAGCCACGGCCCTGACAGGGAGAAGTGGGCTTGCCAGGGAGTCTGACTTACCATAGGCCCTACTACGCCAGGCGATTGGACATTAGGTGGCACGAGTTGGAGAGTACTCTGCCACAACAGATATTTCATATGTAGGGGGTAGTGTGGAATTAGGGGCAGAGTCATAAATGAAAAATTCTGAAAGATGGGTAGACAAGATTGGTATCACTGAGCAGCAAAAAAAATGCAATAATGGTTTGATACTGAAAGGGTTGGAAACTGGAATGGGCACTGAGGGTGTGTCTACACTTACAAATTAAGTCGACTTAAGGAGCCTTAAGTCGACTTAAAATACTCCGCATCTACACTAGGCTTCTTCTTCGAGTGATTGCTCCTGTCCATTCCATAGTAGGTGTGTGCGCGCCCACGTGCACGGAACGCCGGAATTTTTTCCCCTAGAGATCCCGTAGGGCCGGCTGTAGCTCCCCCTGGAGTGGCGCCGCTGCGGCACCTCTATATAACCCACAGCCGGCCCTCCCCTCCCCAGTTCCTTCTTACCGCCCTGACGGTCGCTGGAACATCGGCTAGCTTGCTAGCAGAGTACCCTAGTTAAAGTAGATTAGTGTTTTCTAGTCAGTTAGATAGTTTCTCTCATGAAGAGCCCCGGTTCGGGGCCAGGGCATGCCAGGCTTCAAGGCTTGCGGGGCTTGTCGCAAGCCCATGCCCTTGGACGATCCGCACCACGAGTGTCTAAGGTGTTTGGGAGAGTCCCACCTACGCGAGCGGTGCAAGATCTGTAGGGGGTTCCGCCCTAGAACCCAGAAGGAGAGGGAGCATAGACTGAAGCTCCTCCTGATGGAGGAAGCCTTGCGGCCGGTGAGTGCCGGGGGTCCCGGGTCTAGCGCGGCGCCGTCGGTGCGGAGCGCTCCGGCGTCCACCAGAGAGGTGCCGAGACCTGCGAGCCTCGCCAAGGAGCCGCGGCACCGGCTCCCGCCGGCGGCACCGAAGCCTTCGGCACCGCCGCCACGGCACCGCTCCCTCTCCCCTGGCTCGGCTAAGAAGAAGAGGCGCTCGGACAGAGGAAGATCTCCTGTCAAGCGCGGCAAGCATGGGGCTCAGATGGTACCGGGCTCGGACCGTCTGCTCCCGGAGCCACAGGCTCCAACCCCGTTGACTCCGGGCCGGGAGAAGGTTCCATCGAGTCCGGGGTCCAACGCCTCGCCAACCAGGGCCATTCTGGAAGAAGACCTCCAGCTGCCCTCGACGCCGGAAACATTCGAAGCGGCGTGGGAGCTCATCGCGCACACGGCGCCGTGTGCGCCAGAGACTCACCTTCCGGCACCGGAGAGGTCGGTGCCGTCGAAGGGAAAACCGGCATTGCTCTACCGGAGCCCTCCACGGCACCGTTCGCCGTTGGAGCGGGTGCGTCCAACACCTGCCGGCCCGGCCCACGGGGAGCGCCAGCAATCGGGGTATACTTCGCCCCCGGCGCGGCACCGGTCTCCCGTTCCGCCAGCAGTAATCGCGGCAGCAGGGGCCCCCCGGTACCGGTCTCCCCCAGAGCGCCCGGACCGTGGCTTCTCACGGCACCGTCTTCCGTCGGCACCACAAGAAGCGGTGCCCCTGGCGGGCCGGTCACATTACTCGCCGGTACACGGCACAGCCCCGCCTTGGTCGCCCCGGAGTAGGTTCTCCTCCGAGTCGGGGGATAGTGTGAGCTCCACCAGGCGGAGCAGGAGCCGCTCCGGGAGAAGAGGGGACAGCCGCAGCCATTCCCAGGCCCAGTGGGGCCCTCAGTGGCAGCCACCGCAACAGTGGCCGTTTTGGACCCCCTGGGCGTACCATCAGGCCCAAGGTCCCCTGTCGGAGAGGCCTCCCTCCACCCTGTCGTCGAGGCATCAGCCATCCTGCACGGCGAGTGCTCCTCCGGAGCTGGGGAGGGCATCAGCCCGGGACCGGGCAGAAAAAGCCCTGGACAAACCGTCACATGTGACGGAAGGTCAGCAGTCCACGAGGGCACTAGACCCCCATCCGGACCCCGCTGGAGAGGCGTCATCGTCCCCGCCGGATGAGGCGGTGGCAGGGGCAAAGCCGGCTCCTCTCCCAGACGACAGCAGGTCTCATCAGGATCTGCTTAGGAGAGTGGCAAAGAATATGGGCCTACAAGCGGAGGAAGTCATGGAGGAAGCGGACCCCATGGTTGACATCCTCCTCCCAGAAGGTCCATCCAGAGTGGCCCTGCCCCTAATTAAGACGGTGCAGAATACAACCAAGGCTCTGTGGCAAAACCCGGCCTCGATCGCTCCTACAGCCAAGAGGGTGGAGAAGAAATACTTTGTCCCCGCCAAAGGCTACGAGCATTTTTATTCGCACCCAGCCCCGAACTCGTTGGTGGTGGAAACGGCCAATGAAAAGGAGAGGCAAGGTCACCAAGGCCCTACGCCCAAATCGAAGGACGCTAGAAAGATGGACCTGTCCGGCCGCAAGGTCTACTCCTCAGGGGGGCTCCAGCTGAGGATCGCCAACCAGCAGGCGATCCTCAGCAGGTACACGTTCAATTCGTGGGCGGCCCTCGACAAGCTGTCTGACAAGCTGGACCAGGACTCGAGGTCCGAGCTGGCAGCAATGATGAGGGAGGGTAAGGTGGTGTCTCGAGCCCTCCTACAATCGGCCCTGGACGCAGCGGACGCTGCAGCTAGGGTGATGGCCTCCGGCATCACGATGTGAAGGAGTTCTTGGCTCCAGGCCTCAGGCCTCCCCGCGGAGGTCCAGGCTACCATCCAGGACTTGCCCTTCGAAGGACCGGAGCTGTTTGCTCCTCAAACGGACTCCAGATTACAGTCCCTTAAGGATTCGGGGGCCATGGTAAAATCGCTGGGCCTCCACGCCCCGGCATCTCAAAGGAAGCCCTTTAAGCCGCAGATAACGGTCCGGCCGTACCAACGGCGCCAGGATTGGGACTGAAGGAGGGGCCGTAACGGACGCATGGCAAACCGCCGCCCCTCTGAGCAAAACCAGGGCGGGCCGCGTCATTCCTCCGGCCCCAAGAAGGCCTTTTGAGGGTACGATCGGGGACGACGTACCAGTCTTTGTCGCGGATCCAATTCCTTTGCCTTTCAACAACAGATTATCCCGGTTCCACCGTGCTTGGGCACTAGTTACCTCAGACCAGTGGGTGCTCCGTATGGTGCAGCATGGATACTCACTCCAGTTCTCTTCACCCCCCCGTTCCGCCCCCCCCCACCCCGTCCCTCTTCAGGGACCCCTCTCACGAACAACTGCTGGCCCAAGAGGTCCAGTCCCTTGTGGAGAAGGGGGCGATAGAGGAGGTGCCTCAGGACCTGAGGGGGAAAGGGGTGTACTCCAGATACTTCCTTATTCCCAAGACGAAAGGGGGCCTCCGTCCCATCCTGGACCTGCGGTACCTGAATCGCTTTCTGCGCAAGATCCGTTTCCGCATGGTCTCGTTGGCCTCAATTATCCCATCCCTGGATCCGGGAGATTGGTATGCCGCCCTCGATCTACAGGACGCCTACTTCCACATCGCAATAGCCCCACGCCACAGACGATTCTTGCGTTTCAGAGTGGGAGACAGGCATTTTCAGTTCACAGTCCTTCCGTTCGGGCTCGCCGCGGCTCCCAGGGTTTTCACCAAATGCCTGGCAGTAGTGGCAGCCTTCCTCAGAAAGAGGCGGGTTCAGGTCTTCCCCTACCTGGACGACTGGCTTGTGCGGGGCCACTCGCCAGCGGAGGTGACTCACCATCTGCAGATCATACAAGGCGTGTTCGGCCGCCTTGGTTTGCTGATCAACCAGCACAAGTCCTCCCTCGTGCTGGTCCAAAGAATAGAGTTCATAGGCGCGGTCCTGGACTCGACAGTTGCAAGAGCGTCTCTTCCTCAATCATGGTTCCGAGTGATCCGAGACGCCATAAGAGGGTTGCAGAGGCATCCGTTAACATCGGCAAGAGCGTGCCTGAGATTATTGGGGCACATGGCGGCATGTACCTACGTAGTCAGACATGCCCGGCTGCGTCTCCGCCCCCTTCAACTATGGCTAGCTTCGGTTTACCGCCCGAGCCAGGATGACCTGGACACGATGGTGGCCCCTCCCGCACAGATCCTGAAGGACCTAGACTGGTGGTGCCAAGAGGACCCGGTCTGTGCCGGGTTACCCTTCCAAACCCCGAGTCCCTCGGTTTTCCTGGTAACAGATGCATCAGATCTGGGATGGGGAGCGCACATGGGTCGGTTCCGGACCCAGGGCCGTTGGGGGGACGAGGAGCTCCGATTCCACATAAACGTAAAGGAGCTCAGGGCAGTTCGTCTGGCCTGTCAGGCATTCAAGGAGCACTTAAAGGGGAGAGTAGTCTCTGTCCAGACGGACAATACAACAGCTATGTTCTACATCAACAAACAAGGCGGTCCCCGCTCCTCCCGCCTTTGCAAGGAAGCGCTCATCCTCTGGGAGTTTTGCATTCTCCACTCAATCCTGCCGGTAGCATCCTACTTGCCGGGGCCGCAGAACACGCTGGCCGACGATCTCAGCAGGAAGTTTCTAACTCACGAGTGGTCGCTGAAGTGGGAGGTTCTGAAAGAGGTCTTCCAGAGGTGGGGGACTCCCCATCTGGACCTCTTCGCGTCAAGCTCCAATGCGAAATGCGCACGCTTTTGCTCGTTCAGAGGCCGCAGCCCAGGCTCCATAGCGGATGCGTTTGCGATCCAGTGGACGGGGGAGCTCTCCTACGCCTTTCCCCCAACGCCCTTGGTGCACAAGGTGCTTCTGAAGATCAAGCAGGACAAGGCCACGGTGATTCTGGTGGCCCCGGCGTGGCCCAGGCAGCATTGGTACACAACTCTGTGGAACCTCTCAGCCAGGGCCCCGATAGACCTACCTTTGTTGCCGGACCTCTTGTCACAAGACAACGGCAGACTCCTGCACCCGAACCTTCAATCACTCCACCTCAAGGCGTGGTATCTGAGTGGTTAACCCCGAACGAACGGCTATGCTCGGAGGAGGTTCAGGAGGTCTTGCTTAACAGCAGAAGGCCCTCTACACGCTCCGCTTATAAGGCAAAGTGGAAACGATTCTCGGCCTGGATGGCAGACAAGGGGATCGCACCGGGATCAGCCCCAATCCCCTGTATCCTCGACTATCTGTGGCATCTCAAGTCATCGGGCCTGGCGGCTGCTTCGGTCAAGGTCCACCTGGCAGCCATCTCGGCTTTCCACGTGGGGACGGAAGGGGGCACAGTCTTCTCGGCCCCGATGGTGAAGCGGTTTGTCAAAGGCCTAGATAAGCTCTTTCCCCCGACCCGTCCACCGGTGGCGCAATGGGACTTGAATCTGGTCCTGACTCAGCTGACGGGCCCGCCCTTCGAGCCTCTAGCTTCATGCTCGTTGCTGTGTATGTCATGGAAAGTGGCCTTCCTCGTGGCCATTACATCGGCCAGGAGGGTATCAGAGTTACGGGCCCTGACAGCGGATCCACCGTACACGGTTTTCCATAAGGACAAGGTACAGCTGCATCCGCATCCTGCCTTCCGACCAAAGGTGGTGTCCCATTTCCACACTAACCAGGACATTTACCTGCCTGTGTTTTACCCCAAGCCCCATGCTTCGGACAGGGAGCGCAGGTTACATACCCTAGATGTACGTAGAGCCCTGGCCTTCTACATTGACAGGACAAGACCTTTCCGCAAGTCCACCCAATTGTTCGTGGCAGTGGCGGACAGAATGAAAGGAGAACCCATCTCCTCGCAGAGGCTTTCCGGATGGATAGTGGAGTGCATCCGCGAATGCTACAACCTGGCAAAGGTTACCCCGCCCCCTATCAAGGCACACTCGACAAGGGCACAGGCTTCCTCGACGGCCTTTCTGGGGGGTGTGCCGCTGGTGGACATCTGTAAGGCAGCCACCTGGTCTTCAGTCCACACCTTCGCGGCGCACTACGCGATTACTCAGCATGCGAGAGAGGATGCGGCAGTCGGCAGAGCCGTCCTGCTCTCGGCTAAGCTGTGATTCCGACCCTCCGCCTCAAGGTAAGGCTGGTGATTCACCTACTATGGAATGGACAGGAGCAATCACTCGAAGAAGAAGAAGAAGAGGTTACTTACTTGTAACTGGTGTTCTTCGAGATGTGTTGCTCCTGGCCATTCCACTTCCCGCCCTCCATCCCCGCTCGGAATAAGAGCAAGAAGGAACTGGGGAGGGTAGGGCCGGCTGTGGGTTATATAGAGGTGCCGCAGCGGCGCCACTCCAGGGGGCGCTACAGCCGGCCCTACGGGATCTCTAGGGGAAAAAATTCCGGCGTTCCGTGCACGTGGGCGCGCACACACCTACTATGGAATGGCCAGGAGCAACACATCTCGAAGAACACCAGTTACAAGTAAGTAACCTCTTCTTTCCTTAAGTTGACTTAAGCTGCTCCTTAAGTTGAATTAAGGAAAAGTTAGTTTGAATTAATAACACCTCGTTTTAATTCGAACTAGCGCTTACGTTGACTTTATTAAATCGTTTTAAGCCAGTGGAGATGGGGATTAGCGCCTTGGTGGAGCTTGTTAAATTGACTTAAGGTTGAAAAGGGGCCACATCTACCCTTGAAAAGTTAAGTCGACTTTTGTTAAGTCAACTCCATAAAGTCGACTTTAAGTCAACTTAAAGTCGACCTTATTAAGTCGACTTCATAAAGTCGACCTAACTTTTCAAGTGTAGACATAGCCTGAGTGCCCTCTGCTCCAGCTGACATAAAATGAGGGAAGTGTGGTCAGCCCTGTGGAAGTGGTAGATAGGAAGAGAGGCAGAGTTGAGAAGAGCCTTAAAGGTGAGGACAAAAAACTTAAACTCCCTATGGTGAAACAAGGCAAGGAGGATTCAAAGGGGAAGCCAGAATAATGTGATCAGAGTAACAAGTAAGAAAAATGGTTTTAGCAGTTGAATTTTGAGCAAGCTGGTTGGAAGTGATGAATATCAGAAATCAAGAAACAGAAATTGCCGAAGACTTGTCTACATGAATACCTTCAATGGACCTGGTTTATGTGTTTGGTCATTTCAATGCAGAAATCAGCTAAGTCTACTGAAAATAAAAATAAACTTATTTTTCCAGTTAAGAGAACACAGTAAAAATATAGGGCTAACACCACATTTACACCACTGTATCAATGCTGACCACAGCTGAAATGCCTCTTTATGCTACCAGAGTGGTGTAAAAGGGCCTTACTGTAAATTAGAATCTGGCCCAAGGAATTTACAGTATTTTGAGTCTTACTATTCCTTCTTTTCCCTAAACTGTATCTGAGAGTAAAGAAAAAAATTCCTTCAAGATAAACTTTTTTATTGTCTTGCAAATATTTTTTCATATAAATAATACATTACAATAAGAAGTAAAATCTCAAACTATATTAACTCAGTGCTCCACATGTCTCTTTCAAAGCTAAGTAGTATAATAATCTTCAACAAGCATACACTCATAAAGATATTGGAAATGGCACTGAAATGTAGTGACAAAATTGTACATGTTTAGGGCAATACAAGTGATCTTCTGCTCTACATGCTTTGAAAGTCTGAAGAAGTGGGATTTTCTCCTACAAAAGCTCATGCGATAAATAAATCTGTTAGTCTTTAAAAGTGCCACAAGACTCTGTTTATATTATTATATTTAGCACTTTTACAACACTATGATAAATTTTGTAGAAAGTATGCCTTCTGAAGTATTATTGAAAAAGTCATAATCTGCTGAATATTATTATCCTGGTAAAATATATGTGACAATATTGTATGTAAAATTACAAGATTCTACCGTATAACACTGGTATAAGTTGCTCCAATATTAAGAAAAGCATGCCCAAACCAGTTTTTCAGAGACAAAGTCACACTTGCACCTCTAGACAGGTACCAACTAAGTCAAGTGGCCTATCACTTAGTTAAGCAACCATTCTCTGGCAGGGGGAAAGTATGAAAGACGAATACATTTTATCACAGGGATGATTGGTCCTCATGTCCCCAAGAAACTATGTGTCACCTGCATCCCAGTTGGGAGTAATCCTCAAAGAGCGGAGAGTGGTATAAGAAAGAGAGATGGTGGCCTCCAAATCACCTGTCTATTCTCCCATCTCTACACACAGCAGCTATAATGCTCCAAAGACAAAGGAAGATCATTGAGCTGGGGAAGGGGATGGTCTTGGACGGAAGACTTTTCAGCCAATACAGACTGCTGTAAGTTTATGGTGAGAGAAACCTTTTTTCTTTTAAATTCACCGAGCTTGTTAAATTAGGTATCCATTTAATTCTTGTTAAATTAGCCTCCATTTAATTCTTTTTTCCTTGTGTAACCAGTGCTGATATTTATGCATCATTTCTTGTAATCACTTAAAATCTATCTTTTTGTAGTTAATAGTTATCTTATTGTTTTATCCAAGTCATTAATAAAAACATTGACTAGTACCAGATCCAGGACTGAACCCTGTGGGATCTCATTAGATAGACCCTCTCTGTTTGACAACATAGTATTGCAAACCACTTTTTGAGTATGATCTTTCGACCAGTTGTAGTTTCATCTACACCACATTTCCCTAGTTCGCTCATAAGAATATCATGTGATACTGTGCATACAGTCATTTAGATGTGTGTGTATATATATTTATAGTATTAGTAAGCCATTAATTAGAAATAAACAGAATCAAAAATCCAACATTCAGTGTACCCAAACTGCAAAATTAATAGACTTTATTCCTTACAAGCAAAAGACCTAAATGATAATGGTACCTCATTACCTTTTTCTCAGCAACATAGGGCCTCTACAAAGTCTGACATTCTTGTAAGGCTATTCTGCTTCTGAACCTAGCTCAAGAAAATGAAGGGCTTCTAGCTTAATACTGACAATATATTGCATGCAGAAATTAAACCAAACAATGAGGGGTAGGGCAAAAATATAGATAAGAAAAGTAAACTAGCAATGGTTACATTTTTTATGATAGACATAACTGATATGTTTATTGTCTGTGATTCACACATTTTTTTAAGTTTCTGTGGGTGAATTTTATTATAAAATATTCTGCATTTTAAATACCATTTAATTATGGTTTGTTTCCTTAGGGATTGTATCACCATGGGATTTTAATTTGGTATATACCCTAAAGCGCAGCATATTTTCAATTATGAAATAGTTCCTCCAGAAACAATAATGGTTCAATGATTTATTGCAGGATCTTATTATAAGGTGCCTCATACAAGTGAAATCTGAAATGCAATTGGCTTAACAGTAGAGTATAGGCAGCACTAAAATGCATGCGAACTGAGCATATGTGCCTTTTGCACAAAAATTATATTTATATACTTTCATCCTTTGCATAATACTTCAATTATTATATCTTGAGAAACGAACTTGGAAAGCTGAGAGCTATGAAACATTTACATTATTATCTCTTCAAAAAGTTCATTTTTGGACAAGTATCATTTGGATAGGGATTAACTTAATCAGAGATTTTGAATCTTCTTTACTTTAATTTTTAATCTCTTTTTAAAAATATGTCTGAATCTTAAAAAGGCCTAAACCTGTAGTCACAAAGCACTGCTTCAAAAAAGGGGGAAAAAAAGAAGAAAGAAAAAAGAAAGTTTTTAAAGCAGCCACCAGCTGTAAGAGAGATAGTGCAAGCAGCAGATTTGTGACAGAGTGGAGCATGAAACCCATCAGCTGATGAGTGAAAATCCCTGGTTTCTAATTAATCGAGGTACACAGGCCAAGGGATGAAGAGGATCAGGGAAATGAAATCAGGAAAAAGATACCATCAGTCATTTCTGCGGCCCATTGTCATACTTCAGAATCTGCTGTAATGAATCACTCAGGCATTCCACAGATACATTCAAATGGTGAAGAAAATTCATTGTCCAGTGAAGAGTGTTTGATAAAAATCTTTCTTTTCCCCCCTCTTTGTCAGAAGCGTATGATCAGAAAAGGAAATCCAGACAGCACAACAGGTGTGCTTTTGCAAGCCTGGTGAAATCTGCAAATGAACTGAGGTACTAAAGAATTTTTTGTACTAAAATTTCTCCAAAATGAAAAAAGTATCTTGTAATAGCAGACAGTGGTAAAATGTACTGAAAAAAGCTAAAGATTAAGGGGATAAAAGGTATAAATGTTCTTCCGGTGGGGAAGCTTCTGTCCCTATAAAATCTTCTTATATGAAAAATGTGAGCAAATATTTTTGTAAAATACATTTGCAGTTTAACATTTCCAGACATAGATGTCTGGTTTGAAGAGCTATTAATCCACAGGCCAGCTCTAATTTAAGAGAGTATTATACTGTACATTTCAAACTTGACTGGAAAAGAAATTTACCTACCTAAAAGAGCAGTTTTGTTTCATGCTCCGATTTCCTGTTGTTTGTTCTAAGAACCAGCAAAATGCAAGTTAACCCTAGAATTCTCTTTCACAAACAAAAACATACACATGTACACATGCATGGAACAAATTAAGTAAATACTTAATTGCATATTGGGTTTCTATGTACACTTTTCTCTATAAATTCTATTTAAGGGTCTCAGAATTCATGCATAGAAATTCTTCAAGGATTTCATACCTACTCTGTTTTAAAAAATATTGAGAACATTTTCCCTAGTATCTCATGAATGACACTGAATGTGAATTTCACCTACAGCTCAACTTTTTGACCCTGAACAATTCCTTTGGACAGTTCAAAATAGTGTGTGCCATTAGGTGACACCAGAAGATAATTGTTTTTAAATAATCAGGTGCTGTGCTGAGACATATAAGGATGGCGGATTCGTTTTAAATTTAATTACCATAATATAGGGTTTTGCTGTCCATAATATCAATCACTAAGACACTTTATAGTTGATAATATTAAAATGGAAACAATAATGAGAATTCTACTTCATGATGAAAATAATTTTAATCATGGATAGATTACAAACCCATTTACTGTTAGAGTTACTGAGAATTATATTATCTATCTCCTATTGGGAAAGATGTTAAAATTTGTTTTCAAGAAATGTAAAAGATTATAGAAGTATTCTGTCCATGTATAGTTTCGAGCACAACACAGTGACCAAGAACCTGTCCTAAAAAGCTGGAACTGTGAAATGTGAGGCTTATAGCCTATGTCTATACTTACTAAAATTAGTTTGAATTAGTTAGTTCGAACTAGAAAAAATTAGTTCGAACTAAGCAAGTGCCATTCATGATTTCAATGGGCCGGTTAGTTCGAACTAAGAAATTAGTTTGAACTAACATGGCCACATTGGTTAATTCAAACTAGTTAGTTCGAATTAACCTGTACTTCTAATACCCTATTCGAAGTTATTAGTTCGAATTAAGGAAGCCCTTAATTCAAACTAGTTAAAGCCTAGTGTAGCCATGTCTTTAGTTAGTTCGAATTAAGCTTCCTTAATTCGAACTAATTTGCCAGTGTGGACGTAGCCATAGGGTTCTTAAATCTCAGTCCTGCAATTGGCTCTGCATGAACTAATATCTTCACGAGCACATCACATCCCGTTAAAGGATCAAGGCCTAAATTGTAAGTTATTTGGGACAGGGATCATGGCTTATGTGTTTGTACTATACCTATCATAGTAAAACTGTTATACTGGTTGGAGACTCTGGGTGCTACCTGAAAAGAAATTATTTGATAGGGAGTATGCTGTAGTGGCTAGGAATCTATGCTGTACTCATTAAAGCTGAGTTGTATTCCTGGGTCTACCAATGATCTTCTCTGTGACCTTAAACACATCACAGGATGACTATGAGCTGCCAATGTGATACATTGCAATTCTAGGATGTATCAGGCAATTTCCATTAGAGACAGGAAAATGTTATGACCATTACACAAGGCACTGGTGAAACCTTATCTAGAGTTCTGTGTGTAGTTCTAGTCTCCCATGTTTAAGAAAGATGAATTTGAACTAGAACAGGTGCTGAGAAGGGCTACTAGGATGATCAGAAAAATGGAGAACTTATAAGAGGAGACTCAAGGAGATTGATTTGTTTAGCCTCACAAAAAAGATCAGGGAAGATATGATTATTCTCTATAAATGTATCAGAGGGATAAATACCAGGGAGGGAGAGGAGTTATTTAAGCTATGGGCCAAAGTTGGCACAAGAACAAATGGATATAAACTGGCCATCAATAAGTTTAGGTGTGAAACTAGACAAAGGATTCTAACCATCAGAGAAATGAAATTCCAGAACTGCCTTCCAGCTGTAGCATTGAGGGCAAAAAGCACAACTGGCTTCAAGAGCTTGATAAATTTAAGGAGGGAATGGTATGATGAGACAGTCTACAATGACATGTGTAGCCCATCTGTTACTACTAGTAGCAAATATTTCCATCAGCCAGACCTGGGACTCTAGATGGGGAGGACTTTGAATTACTACAGAGAATGTTTTCCCAGGTGTCTTGCTGGTGGGTTTCATCAATATGCTCAGGATCTAACTGATCACCAGACTGAGGGTTGGGAAGAATTTCCCCTGTGGCTCAGATTGTCAGAGACAGTAGTGGTTTTTTGGCCTCCTTTCTGGTTTTAACTAAGGAAAATGGTGAATTCATTGTAATTTGAAGTGTTTAAATCATGATGTGAGGACTTCAGTAACTCAGCCAGAGACTATGGGTCTATTACAGGAATGGGTAGTGAGGTTCTGTGGCCTGTGATGTGTAGGAAGTCAGACTAGATGACCATGATAGCTCCTTCCAGCTTTCAAGTCTATAAGTTCAGCTCTCTGTGCCTCTGATTCCCTTCCCACCCTTTAACTGTTAAGACTGTAAGCAAACAATTAATCTTGGCACAAGATTTGGCTCCTATCTTGGTTTGGGCCTCTAGGCATTACAGTAATACAAATAATAATAATGATAGTTTGGTAATGACTATGGGAACTTTCACTTGTACATTCACAATCTGGATCTGGTCTAGGTTTAATAGTGTCCAATATTCATTGCAATCCAGTGAAATGAGTTGAAGGTCTCAATCCACTTTCTACCAGATTTAAAACAAAACACACCACAACACAAATGGTCCTAACTGGCATCAGAAGGAAGTTCGGAGACTGAATAGGCACGGGGACTGAAGAGCCTTCTCACCATGCATGTGGTCCTTCAAGGGCAGAAATGGAGTGGCATGCATTGCTACTGTGTCTGTTCAGTGGACAGAGTACCTCAGTGTATAGCTGTCAATCCATCACCTTCCATGAAACTGATTCCAATTTTAATAAAAACAAACAACAAATAAGCTGCTAATGCATTTTATAATAGAGTTTTTACAAGGGACTCCTGTTTTGCTAAAACAAATATCAGGATTTTTCATCAGGTTGAGTCTTATCTTGAAACAGAGTGTGTGTGTGTGCGCGCGCACACGCGCACTCACATATAAACATATAACCCTGTTGATACATGAATTTAATATTATTAGTTAAGATCTCAAGTGGTGTTATTCTGGATTTACACCAATGTATCTGAGAGCAGAATTTGGGACAGTTTCTTGTCTGAAAAATACCTGTCTTGCCAGTGCCTGTGTTTTCTTTAAGAAACTGTTGAAAACCTCATACCAATTTGTCATGTATAACTGTGCAGTGGAATCAGATTTTTCTTTCCAATTTAATCACTATTTCCAAATGGGGATTTTAAAAAATTGGAAAAAAAAATTAAAACTTAGTAGAAAATCAGTTTTTATCATCAAAGTCAGCAGGAGCTTTTTTACTAGTGTGCAAACTGCGCCCCGCACTGGTTCCTTGCTTTGGAGGAACTCTATGAATAAATTAAATTTCTAGGCTTTGTAATCCTGGCCTACTGCTCTTGGAAAAAACAGCTCTCCCTCCTTAGTTGCATAATTTTAGTCATTTTGGGACTTCATCTTCTTTGTTCTATTCCTTTTGCAGACCAATGAATCTGGGGAGTGGGAGGAGAGGAAAACATCTCAGAAATCCCAAGCTATATCTCAAGATTAGCAGTAAGTTAAAAATAGTTAGAAATAAAAGCAACATACATTTGTAATGCATTCTGCTTATGGAGCATCACTGTATAATATCGGTGTTTGCATCCTAACTGGCAAAGATAATATCAATGCCATCAGTAAATTGGATGATACAAGTGGAGGATTAATCTATTTTTGACAATAACTTGGGTTCCTATTTTTTATTACAGTATATTTGCATGCTTTTTGCAGAAATGTAGCTATTGAATCATATTAAGCAATCAAACTTTAATCTAAACAATGGAAACCATCACTTTTTAAACCTTGGGTTCAAAAATATGTTAAAATGGAAAAAGAAAAAACTTTATAGGAAACATGATCATTGTGATCAAATATGAAAACATCATTACCAATGAAACCTCCTTAATCAGCCCATTTTGGAACCGGAAAGACCGTTAGAAAGGTTTCCTCACAGTGATTATCTGCAGATATCTCACAGGTGATCAGGCTAAAACCCCACAGCTTCAGCACTTCCGCTATTTATCATAGACACGTTTGCTTGAATCATGATAAGTGTAAGATTCGGGACTTATGGACAGTGAGATAGGATGTCACCTGAGACATCCATCTGATTCTGACTGCAAACAGAAAGGAAGTGCCTTGTAGAGGCCAGGAGAGAGGGAGGGGAGGGAGAAAGGGATAGTAGGAATGGACAGCTCTTGTTCCCAGCTCTAATATCCCAGTGCAATTATTTTGTGGACATCCACTCCTCGCCGGCAAAGGAGATAGGGCTATAAGTGTATGTTATTTTTTAATTACAAGGAGGTAGAAAAAATCCTGATGATGGGCTGGAAGGTGCCATTGCATTGTTATTTTTTTCTCTCCCTTCGTTTGCTGATTATGTGAGCTGGGCTCCTTTGCTAGCCGATGATAAGCAGAATTTCCATGTTCTCTGCATAATTAATCCATCTCTGCCTCTCTTCATGCCAACTCGCCCGTTATCGCCGGCACATGCCTGAATTGCAAAAGAATCCGCTCTTCAATTGGAACTTATTGATATTCTAAGAAAAAAAGAGAGAGGGGGGAAAAAAACTGAAAATCCTTAAGTTTAAGCTGCAGATTTCTAAATGGATTAATTTCACTGCAATCACAGCCATCTAAGGCGGGAAGGCAGGCAGAGCAAATTGAAAGCATCTCCATGTTTGCCGAATTGGGTCCAGAATGCTGAAATGTACTGGCACAGCTCTCTTTTAAACTCAGAAAATTACCATTCATTTACATCACATGAAATACTTTTTTATGCTAGAAATATTCAAGAGACGTTCTTTAAATGCCTGCTAATGCTTGATAACATTTCTAACTTTCAACATTTTGCTAGACTTTGATATGACATGATAGGAATGTCTGCCAGTGAGGAATAGTATATGTACCAGTAATCTCTTTTCATCACATATTTAGATTATATCATCCTCCTCTTAACCAGCGTGAAGGAGTCTTTAAACAACGTACTCAGTGTCATAGCCTCTTATTTAGAATACTCATGGAAGCCAAAGTTTGCAGGGTATATGAAGTTTTTTTTTTAAATGCCAACACAGCTTTAAAAAAAAAGTTTATCTTTTACACTCTTCATGCAGTTAACACTGGATTCATTTTGGATTCGTTTTACAGTTAGAAATATTATGTCCATCCAATTTGTGATATATAGTTTGTTTTATTATTTTGATGCAGTTTGTGTGGATCCTACTTGCATTATCAGAAAAGTCAGCAGATTTCATAGAAAACTAACATTACACCTTGAATATAAAGAGCTAGTGGAAAAGATTCCACCTCTTCTTTTCCAAAATTATAACCAGAACCTAAATATTCTGTTCGTTTTTTTCTTCTTTAATACAAAAGCCACATTCCTCATTTCCTTGACCCCAGGAAGCAGCAGCATTTCGGCAAGACTGAGATTTTTTTTTTAATGCCTCAGCTAAGCTATAACATATCTAGCATTCCACGTCCATATGCTAGAAATCAGCAATTTACACTGTTGTAGAAAGTAATGTTGACATTCACAGTTAAGCGGGGGAGGAAAGTTGCTACAATTGACATTGACTGCAAATGGAAATTTAGCTGTTTTCAAAATCTTTGTCATTATTAAACAGATCTGTTCCATTTTAAAGATAGTATAAGAATGAAGTGCAAAAAAAATGAGAGACAGAGGCAGACACATACCAGGGCAAAAAAATGAAACAGCAAAACCATGATATTTATGGAGACATCTGCTTCAGTTACAAAACAATGATTTTAATAACGGATGGGCCATCTCAGCATAAAATACCAGCATTTGTGAGAAAATCTGTGTAGCAAATAAGTAACTAAAATGTCCGTATTCTATACTGTGTGTTCAGGCACTGTGCTGAATTACAGAGAAGTAGCTCAATCACAATGCTAGAAATTTAAGAAAAAACAGCAAAACAGAACAGTGAATTTATAGTTGTTTTCAAATGGCTGATCATTTTAAGACATTGTTAAACTTGCAGATATTAGTGGTAACATTACATACTGATTCTACAGTTTTACCGAATGGTATTTTTTAAAGATTTATTTTGGAGAAAATATTCTTATGTTCTTATGTTCACATGTAATAGCTGATTAGCTGAATACTCAAAAACAAGTTAAAAGAAATGAATTAAAAATATGAAAATGTAGATTTAGCAAATGCCTGTATACTATGAATAAAACAATTTCAGTGACTTTTTCCACATATATCTGTCACGTAAATGTGTAACTTAAAAGCTACAGTTTCAAAGAGCCCAAGAAATGAATTTCCAATTGTGTAACACTTTCTGAGACCAAAATTTAGCACTATTTTCTACTAAATATTGAAGTTCTGAATGTAGCACACAGAATCATAGAATCATAGAATAATAGGGTTGGAAGGGACCTCACAAGGTCATCTAGTCCAACCCCCTGCTAAAAAGCAGGACCACTCCCCTAAATTACCCCAGCCAGGGTTTTGTCTAACCGAGCCTTAAAAATCTCTAAAGATGGAGATTCTACCACCTCCCTTGATAGCCCATTCCAATGCTTCACCACCCTCCTAGTGAGAAAGTTTTTCCTAATATCCAACCTTGACCTCCCCAGCTGTAATTTGAAACCATTGCTCCTTGTTCTGTCCTCTGTTACCCTCGAGAACAGCCTAGCTCCCTCCTCTTTCGAGCAACCCTTCAAGTAGTTGAAGCTTGCTATCAAATTTCCCCTCAGTCTTCTCGACTAAATAAGCCTAGTTCCTTCAGTCTCTCCTCATAAGTCATGTGCCCCAGCCCCCTAATCATTTTTGTTGCCCTCCGCTGGACTCTTTCTAATTTGTCCACATCCTTTCTGTAGTGGGAAGCCCAAAACTGGACACAGTATTCCAGATGCGGCCTGACCAGTGTCGAATAGAGGGGAATTATCACATCCCTCGATCTGCTGGCAATACTCCTACTGATGCAGCCTAATATGCCATTGGCCTTTTTGGCAACAAGGGCACACTGTTGGCTCATATTCATCTTCCCGTCCACCATAACCCCCAGGTCCTTTTCTACAGCGCTGCTACTTAGCTGATCGGTCCCCAGCCTGTAGCAGTGCATGGGATTTTTCCATCCTAAGTGCAGGACTTTGCACTTGTCTTTGTTGAACCTCATGAGGTTTCTTTCGGCCCAGTGTTCCAATTTGTCCAAGTCTCCCTGGATCCTGTCCCTGCCCTCCAGAGTATCTACCATTCCCCCCAACTTGGTGTCATCCGCATACTATACTTGAAGTGCATATTACTGCAGAACTTCCTTCTTTAGGATGAAATACTGACTCCACTGAAATCATTGGTTGAATTCTCCTTTACTTCATTGGGTGTAGGATTATTTTCATGGAAATCTGAATTATAAACTTTAAGCATTTTCATATAAAGTATTATACATTCTAAACATATTATGTTTATATGTTTGTTAAATAATTGAAGTAAAGCACAGATAAATATTAATTACACTTTACTTATTACCATGCTGGGTTTAGCTGCAGCTGATCTCCCAACCATAGGCTGCCCTTTGTTTTAATCTAAAGGATAAACTGAAGACTCCAGATTCCTTTTTGGCCTGTATTTATATGGATTTGGGCATACAGGTTGCTAAGGCATCACAAATGGTCTTAGACCATAAGCCACCGAATACTTCTACCTCGTATAGAAGTCTAAAGCAGACCCAAACTCAATGCTTGCCATCTACCAGTCTAGATTACTTTGTCTTGAATGAATACAGTCCCCAACAACATAATTGAAAGACAAAGATCTCCTTCCCATAATTTAATTGCCAATTGGTTTGCAGATATGCCTTGCAAGAAGTATCTTGAAAGTTTCAAATAAATGAAATAAGTAACTGCAATATCAACTTAAAGAATTATATCGAAAGGAAAAAAATTACATCATTAAAAACAAACCTACATCAAGTAACACAAGAACTTCATGATGTTCACATAAGCAATCACCACAAATGATCATTCTACTCCAGCAGGTTGGTGGATCGGTGCAATGGAAGGAAAGGAAAGTCAAAAGGTCCTTTAGTGTGGCCTCCTATGAGAGGGGAGATCCTCTCAGCTCCACCAGCCAATCTTAGGGCTCAGAGAGCAATCAGTCAGATATCTTTGGCTAGGTTTAGTTGATTGGTTTGTAGGCCCTAGAGATCTTGGTGGGCAGTGATTACAAGAGCAAGATGGCCTTCCTGCCTTGAAATGGGGAAGTGGCCTGGCCCGATCACCTATTTTATTTTCATCTATTTTATTTTCAATCTGATTTGCATCCCTATTATATTACTTATACAAAGAGGAGTCTCTGAAAATGTACCCCTTTTTGCTACCCTACTGCTTATGGTGAGCTGCTCTGAACATGATAAAATAATAAATTTCCCTGTATGGAGAATGAAAAATAAATCTCAGCTATTACAGCCTGATACATATGATTTTTTTGAACGATTAACACTGTATCTCACAATTATAGACCCAAGAAACTCTTTCCTTTTTTCCAACCTGCAGCGAGGAGGAAGGAAACGTGTCTAATTCTAAACTCCTTAGTTCTACCAAAGATTCTTTATACAGTGGATAAAGGACCTGCAGTGGATACCAGAGTCTCTCTTAAGGAGAAAGGAGGAGATGAGCAGTAAAATGTTGAATTGACTTGGAAGAAACAACTGGTTTTCACCACAAAACCTGGCACAAAACTACGAAGGTCTTGCTCACACTGGGAATAAACTCATCCTTTCAGTGGTAGAAAATGTAGGTGTGGTTATCACTGTGTCAACTAATCCTACACACTAGTGGAGCTGTACACCTGCTGGAAAATACTTTCAAATTCTCCCAGTTTATATATACCAACAAAGGATTTATTTGCATGAAAACAACACAATCTCAGCTAACCTTTCGCTAATTTGGTGTGTGGAGATTAAATGTATGGTGTCTTAGAACCACAAAATCTGTCTGCTTTTTGTATTCTCCTTGAAATTCAATTAGTGGTTGAGAGCTGAATGCAAAAAAATAAGAAGCCACAATTACTGGCCCAAGGAACAACATACCTTTGCCATGAAAGAGCAATTCAAATATGTGAAATACATTAGGTGATGATATAAGATTGAAGTGATATATAAATCATTCAGTGCTTGCTGAGGGGCTTTCTGGAGGATTATTTCAAGGAGGGGCTCAAAGATGAAGGGAGAGGTTGCCTGGCACATGAGAATAGGGAGAACCTTCCCACTGTAAGGAGCAGCATGGAAGAAGATGCCAAGATGGTACAGAGAGCAGGAATGATTATATCAGGTTTCCAGCACATTGAGAAAGGGAGATGGGTTCTGACATGGACACTGATTCTTTTGTACAGATGGTGCTATCTTGTTGTTCATTTACAGACATGTTTAAAAAATGAAGCACAAACCACTAGCGGAAAACTTTTCGCTGCATATTGCTGAGAGGCAGAACAAAGAGTGGAGAGAAAGAAGGCAGAGCCACAGATCACCGTGGATTTGCCAAAATTTGAGAAACCACAATGGATCTCCCTGCCTACTTGACAGTGTGCAATGAGAGCCCAACTGTCATTTACTGGGCAGAAACGATACAATTTCAAACTATTAACATAGGAAAAATCAAATTCTCCAAAGCTATTCAGAGCATTTCCTCTGGGTCATTGTAGCTCAAAACAAAACTAAAGTTGAAGCCTACCCAGAACTGAGCACATTTTCTATTTTTCCATTTCAAACATGGGATTATTTCCTGCAGGCATTTGGAAGCACAGTGTATGCAAGACCTTGAATGCCAGTAAAAATTTAGCTTTGGAAACCATCATCAGTCAGCATGAAAATGGGTCTAGTTCTATGGAAATGAGCTCATAACTTTTTTTTTTCCCTGGCAACTGCACAATTTGTGCTTTTTGAATTTTGAAAAGCAGGACATGATTTGTAAAGAAAAAATTGAGTTAAAATAGTAAACAGTCACTTTTTAATTACTGAGAAATCCAAACCTGTGTCTGGAATAACATATTCAGAAATCCAGCTGAACCTCAGGGCATATGCCATCCTAGATCCCCACGTGTAGCTCCAGCTACTTTAAACACAGAAGCACTGAGTAAAACTTTAGCATACAAAAATATTAGCTTCATATATGTTGATACTCTTAATGAGCATGACTAATATCTGATATCTATCAGCATCACACAGTAAAAGGGGACTACTGTAAAAAACAAGTTAAATATTCATTCTGATTTTGTAATCTTGTTTCATTCACTTCATTTTGTTTTGTATGGGAGTGACCAACAAGTCCATTGCTGTTTCTTTAAAAGGGCAATTACTTATAGAGATCTAGATTATTCCCTCACCAAAATATAGTATTTTATGGCTGCCATATATTGAATGCTTAATGGTATAATTAAATAAATAAAGGTTTAAATAAATGAAGGAGTATCTTCTGATTAATCCCAAGAGATGATACTTAGTAGAATAAAATATAAAGATGAATTAAATATGATATAGTGAATTCTAACTGCCATTTCAAGGATATTAATATTGCTAAAAATATTATTCCCTCAAGAACTTGAAGTCATTTACCTTTAGCTCTAGCTTTCTGCTTGGTCCGACATAAGCATTCAGTTATAATTTATTATAATGATATTCTTTACTTATTTTTCAAACACAGATCATCTAGATTTGAAAAAAAAACCCCTTGTTTAACTAAATCACATTTATTTTACACTATATTCTTGTAACCTAAAAAAAAAAAAAAAAAAGTTGCCATGATGCTCAAGGCAATTTCTTTGGTGAAAGGTTTATTGTGGTCTGCTCCGGTACAATGACATGACAGGTATGGGTGGCAATTTATTATGCTCACCCTTAAAATTCAATATGTGCATCTGTGAGCACATGTTGAAATATATTTGATGGTTAACCAAGTCACCTTTACAACTGTTTGTTAACCTAACAAAAAACCACACCTAAAGCTAAAGATTAATTAGTTACATGATTTTTCTGAGTTATGTGATCCTTACATTACCAGTCGTATATTGAAACCATTGAACTGCAATCATGTTGCAGGAATACTAAGTATGTAATTTGTGCTTTCATTTTCTCCAATTGCATGAGCATATTTGCACGCCTAACTTGCAGCTGCAAATGATTACATCTTAGAACAGCAAGTAAGGTTTGACCAAAATTAAATTCATGCCCTAATTTAGCTAATGACCTTATTCCTGCAAACAGCTCCATTCAGGTACAAGGGTTTGCCTGTGCAGAAGTCTTTTCAGAATTGAGGCCTAAATTATGCAAGTATTTTGCATTCTCAGTTGTGTGTGTAACTTGTTTGAAAATGTGTCCAAAAAAAACTGATGTTAATTAGGAGCTCTACCAGAGAAAGAATTGTGGGATTTGGACTCAAAAATCTTGAGCAAGTTTCTATTTTTTTTTATGGTGCCGTAGTGTTCCTTGAATCCTTATTTATGCAAACAGTGCACAGGTAGTGTACACCTATTTTAATAAGCAGAACAATAAACAATTAAGGAACAATGCAGTTGGGCAAAGCAGAGACTCATGAGGTAGACAATACTATACTGGCAAGCTTTAAATTCCTCTAGTCTTATTGGAAAATAAAAGTACTTGATATACAAATACAGTCTACACTAGATTGTATGTGATTCAAGTACTTTGATTTATAAAGCAATCCTTTATGATTTTGGGCTAATATTCTTTATGAAACTAGTCAATACTGATTTTGGAAAATATAATTTTAAAAGAATGGCTAACAGATTAGCTTTAAAGATATATATTTGCATGTTCACCTCCCATGTTCATTAAATATTTTCATACAGAAAATGGTAATGAAATACCCTGTTGAAGGCATAAATCCAAAGCAATCCTTTTTTCACTTTAGCAGCACTGTTTCAGTGATCACTGTGAACTTTATTATTGCTTTATTTCGAGGAATTATTAGCTCTTTCCTAAATTGTTCTGTTGCAAATTTTAAACGTACTATGCTTTACATTTCAATAATATTTAATAGAGAACTGAGAATTGCAAGATAGTTACCGTGGAACTAGTATAACATTCTTGAAACATCTTTCCATTAGAAAGTTAACAAGCTGAATTAATTGCTTCATGATAAATGGCCCTTTAAAAAACTTATTTTCCACGCTGTAAAATATAAATACCTTATATCAGTTTTAGTGTTTGTTTTGAAATATCTCTTTTCTCCCCAAAAGTATAGAGTACACACACGCTTCATTTTAATACTCTATTTTATACCATCATAGCTTCACAAATCAAGGAACTTTAAGGAACTAATACAAATACATTTGCAGTTTGTATGAAAAAGCAGACAGATTCTGCGAATCCAACACTTTTATAATACATTTTAAGATTGTAAAATATAATATACACACACATACAAATAATATTATAGCAATAGCACATTATTTTGTCACTCAGATGCTATTTTGTTATAGAAACCTTGATAGAAATCCCTGAAGTGAATGCTCAAAAATTAAATATTATACTGATTTACTAATTCTAAACTAAATTCATTCTGAGAGTGATGATAGTTAGCATATATTTATTTTCAAAACTATATATATATTTATCGAAAAATGTCAAGTAGTAATACTATGATGTGGATTCATATTCAGATGGCCTATTTCATTATTATTAACAACTAATTGTGAATATTAATTAGGATATTCATTTGTTTCACATCTATCTACACATATATTAAAAAGAAAAGCATATTAACAGCTGACAATAAAAACCTGGCACAAGACTTATACTCAGCATGCTTTTGAAAATTCATTTTACACTAAATATTTGTATAATTCAATGAATATATGATTGAGTTATTTCTGCAGCAAATGTAATTGGGTAATATTCAGTAAGAATGGACTAGATTCAATAAGAAGATTTCTGCAGCTGTTGTTACAAGCACTTGGAGGTTCCTGCCTCTTAGGACTCAATCAAATTCTGATTTTGGAAACAAAAATATCATTTTACCTTGGACAGAAAATTTTATTTTTAGTTTTCTGTCTTATCCTCTGTTTATGCAGAGTATCTAGATCTTTTGTATCCAAATGTCATCCCTATCTTGCATATGTGACACTGAAAATAGCCACCAGTTGATGATATCAAATGGATGTAATTAAGATCCTGATCCATGAAAAGTAATTAAGCAAAAACCTGAGTCTAATTCTATATTTGACTTGTAAGACCATATCCATCATCATAGTATCTGAGCACCTACCACTATTGTATTAAACAATGTGACTGCACGTTTGTCATGTGTTCCTTGTTCTCTCATTCTCTCTCCCCAAGGAGAAGCACATGCAGTGGAGTGTCTTGTTTTGATAGATTTTTTTAAAGAACTATACGTGTTACTATGTATTTATAGAGGGGCCAAAGAAATGTGTCTTGTACTGGTAGCAGAAGATGGTGATGTTTGTGATGGTCCTTATTTCCTTTGGGAATTCATTCCAGAGCCTCAATCTGGCTTTTGAGAAAGCTCAGTCTCCCCTTTTATAGCGAGTTCTGTTGTGCCAAAAGGGTGTTGATCTTCCTTCTGGAGTTTTAGATATCCTGGGCCAAACCCATGGAGCACCTTGGAGTTAAGGAGTGAGACCTTAAACCTGTTTAGAAATCATATGGGAAGCCAGTGTAGAGTGGAGGAAATGTCTGATGTGCTCAAAGTAGCTATGTTGTAAGATGGCACATTGCAGCTTCTGTATTAGTTGAGTTTCTTAAACACTGCAGGTTTCATGCCCAGATATACTGCATTGCTGTAGCCAAAACAAGAGGTGACAACGGTATGAATAATTGAGACCAGATCATCATCTGCCAGGGAGGGGTAGAGTTTCCTAGCCAACCAGAGATGACAGAAAGTATAACTCATGAATGCTGCTATATGAGAGCGCCGCATCTGTGAGGAATCCAAGTGTACTCCTAAACTGTGAACTGAGTTGACCAACTGTGGGTGTGGACCTGCAGCTAAAGGAGACTGCACTGTGGATGGAAACTCTCCTATACCCATCAGCATCATCTTGCTTTAAGTCAGCTCCAACCATCTGTTCTTCAAAATCCTCCATTGAAAACCTCACCGAAGCCAATGAAAAAGAGCCCACTGACGTCAATGAATTTTGAATCAGGCCTTGTGTGCATATCTTTAAGCACATAAACAACTCTGTTGACTTTGGTGGCATTACTCACATATTGAAAATTATGCACATGCTTAAGTGGTATGCTAGATCAGGGTCTAACCAGACGCTGATGTCCATTTAAGAAGAGCTGGAGTTTCTTCCGCTAACTGCCCAAATTGTCTGTAGACATTATTATAGCAGTAAAAATAATTATAACATTAAAAATGTATACCATATAGAAAAAAAGCAGCTACTGCATTAAAAATGAGAGTCCTGTGGCACCTTAAAAACTAACAAATTTCTTCGGGCATAAGCTTCCGTGGGCTCTAACCCACTTCATCAGATGCAACTTGCAATGAAGTGGGTTGGAACCTATGAAAGCTTACGCCCAAAGAAATGTGTTAGTCTTTAAGGTGCCAGAGGACTCTTGTTGTTTTTGCTGTATATAGACTAACATGGCTACCTCTCTGGAAGTTAGTGTACTGTCTGATAATTTCCTGAAGACATGCAATTAGCAAAACTGATCTGGAAGATAAGTAATATAATTTAGACCTTAATTTAGGAAATATTTTTAAAATAAAATGTTATTTAAACAGTACCTCAGAAAAAAAAAAACCTTTTGATGACACAGGTCATTTTTTGATTATCATGTATTAGGCTAATGGATTGTTAACAAGGCAGATAAAGTTAGCTTTAATTTTTTACCTGTTATGCCTTCTGTAGGAAGTATCAAAATACAAACATTTTCATGGGCTGCATGAGTTTCCTATTGAATAGCTTGGCTTATTACTGAACAGAAGCCAGGGCTTTTGGGGGGGAGGGGGATCGTACTCAGGTGTACTGAGTATTGGCACTTTTTTTTGTGATGGTAGTCCTGCACCTTATTTTCACAGCAATACGGCCCCGGCTCCTGAACCGCCACTGGTGGCCCCAGGTCCCTAACCGAGTACTGGCACCCAGCACCCCTTTTAACAAAAAAAGCACTGACAGAAGCCATTTCCAAAGTCTAACAGAGCAAATAAGGTCAGACAGCATTTCTGCTTGATCAAGATATTGTTAAAATAGAAGTTTTTTTCAGTTTGAGAAGCTGTCCGTCTTTCGTGAGAGAACTCATATAGAATCCGGGGGAAAGACAAAAGTAAAAAACGAAATATATTTTACAGTCTACAGTATTTCATAAACTATGCAATTTATTAAAATAGTATTTTCAATAATACAATTTGTAAAGTTTTGAAGCATTATAATTTGCATCTTGAATAATGGCTTTATCATTAATAAATATATAAAACATAAATCTTTTATTCATACAGTGTAATGTAGCAGTTTATTACATACAGTGTGACTTTTGTAATCAGGGAATCCCCTGATGAAAAAATAGCACAATATTAATTACCAGCGCCATCTGTGCTAAACAATAGGAAAAACAATATTTTAATACAATGACTTCATGCATGTCAGTTATCTTCAACATTAAACACTGCAGTTTTGTTGATGTAGTTTACCTGTCTATTCATTTAAATAACTGATGTTCTCAGAAAGGTTAAAACTATGAATAAATGAATTACAATGATATATAATGAAATATACTAATAGCTCCAATATAGATTTAGCTCATTCATCAACTATTTGTATATACATATGTGTGTATGTGTATGTGTATATGCATATGCACATATACACACAGTTATTGTACCACCTACCAAACAGTCATATTTGTTTCATGTAGTTTTGTTCAGGATCTTTTTCTTTTGAAATTAAAAGTATTGTAGTCATTGGATCCTCAAAACAGAAATGTGAAAGCAAAGGATGCTTGACAGAGATGTGTGATTATAAGATGTTCTTTGAGTGCTTGCACATGTCCATTCCACCGTAGGTGTGTAGACAACTTCTGCATAGTTGTTGAAGAATGTATTCCCTCAGCCATGTTTTCCCCCAGTGAGGATGGTCTGAGCACCACCTTCTATCATCGCACATCACTGCATGCTGGTATAAGAGGACAGAGCTGCTTCTGACCCCCTGCAGTTCCTTTTTACCACCAGCAACAGTTGTTGAAGCAATTCCAGAATTCTTGTATCACGTGCTTCCCTCAGTCCTTTGGGTATATATCCTGTTATTCTTAGAAATTAGTTAGTTGTGATTAGTTTTTAGTGCTAGGATTTTGTTTTAGGTCTGTTTTGGACCACTTTTTATCTTTCAGAACTGGGATTTGTACCTGAACTGGGATTTCAGTCCTGCTAGACTTGTGTTAAGCCTACACCAGTCGACAACCTACACCCGGCCTGCTTAAAATGTTTGGGAGAACTTCCCATTAGCAACAGATGTCATACTTTTAAAGAATTCAAGCCCTGTTCAAAGAAAGACAGAATGGTGAGGCTCAAATGCTTACTTACGGAGGCAGCACTTTGTCCTCCACAAAAGTCATCAGATGGCGGTCTCATGCACATTGTCAGAAAATTTATTTACCAATCCAAAGATGATAAAACTGATATTGGCACTTAAACCACTTTGTCCAAATGATGACGACTTGAGGGCATACACTGCGAGGCTAGCCAGGCCTGCAGCTTTCTGAGATGCAGCCTGGCATGCTGAAGTATATACAAGCTCCCATGTGACCCAAGAGACTGAGGCAGCTATGTGCTATGGTAGGAGGATATGCTTTCAGCTGTAGCAGTAGGCCTCATAACATTTTGAATACAGATTGCAGTACAAAGCCTTTGGCTTTTGTAGAGTCTAAGACAGCCCTAATGAACTCTATTTTCTTTGCTGGTTTTAGGATTGATTTGTCTCAATTTACTAAGAAGTCCCAATGCATTGGTTGTGGTAAGGATATGGAATCAATCAATCAATCATCCAGGTATGGGAATACATGATCTCCTAATTTTCATAGACATGTTGCCACCATGGTCAAGGACTTCATGAACACCCAAAGGAGCACCAAAAGACTAAATGGAAGCACTGAATGAAAGCACCAAGAATTTGAGAAATTTCTGATAGTTGTGGTGTATTGCAGCATGGATGTAAGTTTCCTTTAAGTCAAGGACAACATACTAATCCCCGTTTTTCAAGGAGGGAATAACTGAAGCTAGGGTAACCATGAGGAATTTTATTTTCTTCAGGAATTTTTTCAACTCTCTTAGATCTAAAATAGGCCTGAGACCTTTTTTTGTCTTGGGATTGAGGAAGTAATGGAAATAGAAGACTTTCCCCCTGAGGCACAATGGGACTTCCTCTGTGCCTCGTGCCTAAAAAAGAAACTGGACCTCTTTCTGAAGGACAATCTTTTAAGCGTGCTCCCTAATGAGGGATGGAGAAGAGCAGTAAAATTGAACTGGGGGGCATATTCCAGTTCCCCCATCTGTAAGACCCACTGATCTGATGTTACCTGGATGTTTCTTAGGAAGAAGGATAAGCGATTGGTAAACAAAAGGTGAGGAATGAGAGAAATGTGGTAACTGGTATCCTGCCCTTGACCAACCCATGAAAATGATTGTATAGATGAGACAGCTGGTTGGGATGAGCCACTGATACTGAAGAGAAGGGTAGCGGAGGACCTCTACCCTTTCTTCTTGGAGGATCTTGGGATTAGAGAGCAAAAGCTTGGTGCCTGTATATCTGCTGTGAACAAAACCATTTCATTTCAATGGATTATAAATTCTAAGAGATTTATGTTGCCCTGGAATCTTTTGGGCTGAGGAGCCTATCATCTCTTTTCTCTGAAAACAAGGGACCTTCAAAAGGGACATCCTGGATGGTCTGCTTGACGTGTGATGTAGCCCGATGATTACAATAATGAACAACCTTTCATACTAATAGCCGATGACATATTTTGAGCACCCAAGTCTGTGTTTTAAGTCCTGCAGATATGTCCTGTTAACCAGCTTACCCTCTTTCACCATTACTGCAAATTCCTGCCAATTGTTCCAGTTCAAGGGTTGTTCTGGACTTTTTTGTTGTCTGGTGGTATGCTAGGATGCCCAAGCTTTATACACTGTCTTTCCTTCTATGAAGCAATCCCAGTTAGTCACAGATGCTTGGTGTCTTCAGTGTTTGGAAGAAACCCATATACCTGCAAAGTACAAGATCTGATCCTCGTTCAATAGCAGATCTCGAAAAAAAACAAGAAAATAAAGTTCAACTTCTTGATGATGGAGCAAGCCCAAAGACAGGCTGCCAACCTAGGATTCAAGGACACTCCCTTGTACATCAGGCTTTGAACACCCTGTCTACCAAGAGCCTCTTATAGGTAACATACTTGCCATTCACTTCTGGGTCTCAGTCACTGAAAACCTTGGAGATGCAATTCCCACATCTGTGTGAATGGTACTGAGATCATCATACACTCAATTGACAAATACTGACAAGAAGAACAGGATCCCCTGATGTTATTCCAGGCAGTCTTAGTTACTGGAAACCTCAGGTCCAAAGAGGAATGTTGTTGAGGCTCCAAGCACTTCTTGTACCTCAAAAATATCCAATACTGCATCCAAGAGTCACATTCTACCAAAACATATTCAGTACCAAAGATCTCTTCTGCCTCAGATGGTTATATCCATTCAAGTAGACATTCCACCTCAAAGAGGTCTGCACCTTCAGACTTTTTGGTACTTTCAGTACCTATTCCATTGTCCCAAGTTGCTATATCTGAATTCAAATTTAGTGATACTCACTCAGTGCACTCAGCGCCTGTTGCAAACTAGCCAGGTCCTTACCTTGGACCAACACTAACTTCAACAGTATTGCATTTAACTCCTGTTTATGATCCTCTAGTACTAAAGGTATTTAGGTGCTCAAGAGACTTTGCCATGTTAAATAAGCCAAAATCTCAATTACTTACTAGTACCGATATCTTTTCATCAATTCCTCCTACTTCATCAACTTCAACCATCCAAGATGAATAGATATCAACTCCCTTGAAATATGTGGAGGAGGCCTATTCTAACCCATAGATTTCCTGTCTACTTGGCAAGACATTGCTTTCTTGCACATAACAAGAGAATGGAGGAGAAAGGATCTCAGCTCTGACCAGGTGGAGTGACCAATGTTACAGGAGGCCTTTGAGGAGCAGGAACTTGGGCTTCCAAGGAGATGACATGTCACACTAATATCTTTTGCCATTTTGAAGCTGTAATGCCACCATCTTACCTGGGAGATGACTTTAGACAATTCCAGGAACTGATGAAGTACATCATAGATACACCTCAAATTCCTCATGAGGAGATCAAGGATTCCAATCATACACTCCTGAACATTGTGGGTCTATATAGGGGAATATCTGGTAGTTTTCTTTTCCCTAAGTGTTTTTGACCTAAACAGACTCTGTCTTATCTATTCCATCACTTCTAATTTCTTTACAGTCCACCTCATCATTAATATACAATGCTACTCCACCAGCTTGACCTTTATTTCTGTCATTCCTAAACAGCACATACCCTTCAACACCTGTATTCCAGTAATGACTACTATTCCACTATGTTTTGGTATCCCTATAATATTTGATTTCACATCCTGAATCAGTAGTTCTAGTTCATCCATTTAGTTACCCAGCCTTCTTGAACTGGTGTACAAACATCTTAGCTGTTTCTACTTGGCTTTGCCCAGATTCCTCACCCAGTAAGTTACAGTCATTCTGCTGTCAGTATTGCTCATCTGACTGTTAAGCTTCAGGGACATCAGCACTATCTTTCCTCTTTTAGTCCATTCTCCTACTCACTGTTGTTTATATATCCATTGTTGTATTGTCCCTTGATTTTCCTCCTGGTCAATATCAGAATCAGGCATGAAGATTGCATGAGCAACTCCCAGCCATCTCCCCCTAGTTCCTAGTTTAAAGCATTTTTAATCAGTTATGCCAACCTTCAGCCTAGAACTCTATTTCCCTCCCTATTCAGGTGGAGTGCATCCCATGAAAATAATCCTCTGTCCATAAATGCCTCCCAGTGGTCAAACATCCCAAAGCTCTCCTTATAGCACCACTGCTTGAGACATCTAATGATAACCATAGTCTTGTCTTGCCTTTATTCTCCTCATCTAGCAATAGATATAATCCAACTGAAGATCACCCTACTGCAGTGTCTTCCCTAGCCTGGCAGAGTTTCTCTCTATGAGTTCCAGTGAGAAGCTAGCACTATAATTGGTTTCCATATGAAGGAAAATCAATGGATTCTTTCCTGCTCCCATTAGGATCCTCTTCAGATTCAGGTCCACATCCCATATTTTAGCTCCTTGCAGACAGCATGCCCTTCTATTCTCCAGATAGCTCTGATGACAAACAAGTTGGTTCCTGGTAGGGTGTTTCCAATCATGTGGACCTGCCTCTTCCTGTTGTTTGTGTGATTCTCCTATTCTTTCCGTCTGCAAGTCCTTTTGTCTTTTAGTCTCCTCTGCAATCTTTTGTGAGTCACCCTGTATCCTCTTGAGATGCTGAACTCTGGTTATCTCCATTGATTCTTTCCCTCTTATTGGACTAATCATTCTTCTCTTCTTGCTTGCCCTTCCGCCTGCTGCCTTTCTTCATTTTCTAACTCAGCAAACCTGTTCATGGCTATTTCTCCTTCACTACCTGGTCTTTTTTTCTGCCTGGTTCTTATAGTCACATGCTTCCACTGGTCACTTTCCTCACGCAGCAATCTCCCCTCAGATTTCTTCAGTCCAGTTTGCATCTGTGAGTCTTAATTTTTCCCTTCAGTCTCCTCTCACCTTTCCTTCATCATCTGCTTACATCCCCTTTGAAACTCAATAATACTTTCACCTGTATCTCTAAACCTTGGATCTTCTCTTCCCTCAGCTCTATCAGGTGGCATTTCATACATATGAAGCTCCCTTCGGTTACTCACTCCAGAATAATGTACATCCTGCAGCTTCCACATCCAGTTATCTTCATTTTATCTTCCATTTCTTGGGTCACTACATCTGCTGCCTCTTTATCTGTCATAGCCTTCCTGCCTAAACTCCTTTCCAGAAAGGAAAACAAAAACAAGCAAACAAACAAAACCAGATCATCATGTAGCTCCCTTCCCCACATTCCCCATACAGATTCCCACTCCGATTTCCCTGTTTTTGGCTCCATTTGCTGGCTTCTTTGTTGCTGGCTGGCTGCTTCACTGCCTTTACAAGCCCCCTAATCAGGAAAGCCGTGCTCCTTAATCTATATAACTAAACCACAGTTGTATATATGCACGGCGGGACGTGGTCGCAGCTCCTGCGCGCGCATATAACTGACACAGCTGTGCGCGCGCAGCAGCTGAATCCACGTCAATGCCATGCATAAGCCTGTGGAGAGCCGGCCCCCCAGCTCAGTCCAGGGATTCGGGTGGCGGGAGAAGCTCCGCCGGCGCTTCTGCCCCCCCCCGATCCCCCAGCTGCTCCTGCCCTTCTTCAATTTGCGATTCTTTAGAGAATCGGGGGTTTACTGGTTGGGGAGATCTGACACCAACCAGGGCTCTGCTTCTCTCACAGCACACTGACCTCGACCAGTTCCTGCATATTGAAACAAAACACCACACAACATAAAAAAAACCAAACCACAAAAACAAACAAAAGCTCTCACGGCCCCTAAGGAACAGGAGCTTGCCTCCTCCAATAGATCTCAAACTCCGCTCTTTTCAGCTCTGTTTGCTGGCTCCTGTGCCACTACTCTTCTTCTATGCTTCAAAGCTATGAAACTAGTTCCAGTTCAGCACAGAGGAAAGAGGTTCTTTGCCAAGTACTTTCTGGTTACCAAAATGAATGGGGGATGGAGACCAATATTAGATCTCAGAATGTAAAAAATTACAACACAGCAAAAATTCAGCATGGTGACCTTCATGGCTCTAATTCCTCCTTAGATTCAGGTGATTGCTTTGTGAATCTCAACTATCAGGATATGTATTTTCATGTTACAATTCACCCCTCTCACAAGAAGTTTTTGTTTCATAACTGGCCTCTCAGCCTCACCTCTGCCCCAAAGCTATTCTCAAATATTACATCAGTCATAGCTGCCCAACTATATCAAACTAGGATAATCGTCTTCCCTTATCTTGGTGATTGATTATTCAGGGGTTGATCTTACTAAAAGGTTCTGTCAGCAATATAAATGGCAAGGTCTCTGTTCCCCAGTTTAGACCTTCAACTCAATCTTGAAAAGTCTGCTTTACTACCAATTTAGTGGGTAGATTCCTCCCTGGATGCTGTAACAGTCAAGACTTACCTACCTATGGGTAGACAACAGAGTCCTGTGGCACTTTTAAAGACTAACAGATTTATTTATCGCATGAGCTTTTGTGGGAGAAAATCCCACTTCATCAGACGCTTTGAAGATGGGAAAGTTACAGAATGGGAGGAAATTAAATGCAGGGGAGTGTATGACATAGGATCAGGTCAGGCTGTAACAGCAAATCAAAATAGGTGTTAGGATTCAAACACTGGGGAACAGCACATAGAGGAGGGTGAGATGAAATCACTTGTTGTAATGAGAGAAAAATCCATAGTCCCTGTTTAACCCAAGACAACTGAGTCAAATTTGCATACAAGTTCGAGTTCTGCAGTTTCTCTTTGAATTGCTTTCAGGCAGCCCCCTAACCTTAAAAGGATACTTACCAGCAACTACAGATCATACAACAGAAACACTAAAGCAGGAACATATCCTTGCAACAGACCACGCTGCCAACTTTGCCCTCATATCTACACTGATGACACCATCACAGGACCTAATCAAGCCACCTACTCCATCAAGGGCTCGTTCACCTGCTCATCCACCAATGTGATTTATGCCATCATGTGCCGGAAATGCCCCTCTGCCTTATATATTGGACAACCAGGACAGTCCCTGCGCCAAAGAATAAATGGACACAAATCTGACATCAGAAATTACAACACTACAAAGCCAATAGGGGAACACTTCAATCTCCCTGCTCACTCCCTTGACGACTTGTTAATAGCTGTGTTGAAACAGATGAATAACAAATCACAGCTTCAAAGAGAAACTGCAGAACTTGAACTTGTATGCATATTTGACTCAGTTGTCTTGGGGTTAAACAGGGACTATGGATTTTTCTCTCATTACAACAAGTGATTTCATCTCACCCTCCTCTATGTGCTGTTCCCCAGTGTTTGAATCCTAACACCTATTTTGATTTGCTGTTACAGCCTGACCTGATCCTATGTCATTCACTTCCCTGCATTTAATTTCCTCCCATTCTGTAACTTTCCCAAATTCAAAGCATCTGACGAAGTGGGATTTTCTCCCACGAAAGCTCATGCTATAAATAAATCTGTTAGTCTTTAAAAGTGCCACAGGACTCTGTTGTCTTTCTACAATAGACTAACACGGCTACCCCTTTGGAATTTGACTAACCTATGGGTAGGTTTGTGACCCTAAAATATCAGTTCTCAGATATTCAGATAAATCCTCAAATTTTGGCAGGAAATCGTCTCCAACTAATAAGTCATATGACAGCTTCATCTTCATAATCTGACACACCAGGTTACATCTGTGGTATCTCCAGGGATAGTACAAGACTGTTTAGGTACTGAAAAAGCACAGTCTGGACAAGCAGGTATCTATTCGCCATTGCGTCCTGGAATCACTCAACTAGTAGATGAACCCTTTCAAGGGCTGTGTGAGAGTCCCTTTACTCCAAGCTTCTCCTACCATTATTATGGCCTCAGATGCATCCTTCTTGGGAGGTGGGGTGTCACATCTGGGGTTGCACACAATTCAGGGCAAATGGTCATCCCAAGAGCATCCTCTACACATGAAACTTTCAGAACTGAAAGCAGACAGAAATGCATTTCCTTCCTCTGATCTATATCAATTGTCAGGGTAGGACACTGTTCTCCTCACTTTGTGCTAAAGCAATAAAACCCTGTAATTGGTGCATAGCTGACCAGATCTCAGTGTTTTTCATGGAAATGGAATTGTTGCAACCACATCCCAAATTTCTACCTACAGTGTCTTCTGAATTTCATATTAACTAGACCATTCATGTTCCAATTTTTTCCTGAAACTAAATCAGACTAGGCAGGAAATTGCCATCCACACTTTGGATGTCAGAAGGCTATTAGCTTTCTATTTGTACAGAACCAAATCGTTCAGAAAGTTTTCTAGTCTGTTTCAGTTGCACACAGATCTAAGGCAGAGGTCTGCAGCCTGCAGCTCCGGAGCTGCACATGGCTCTTTGGCTGCCCCCTTGCGGCTCCAGGCCTCCCTGCCAATGGGGGACCCTGCAGGTGGCCTGCACTCCGGCTCCCCACCACCACTGGGGACCCTGTGGTTCCAGACTCCCACCCTCCACGGGATTCTGCGGCAAGTGCCCTGGCCCAGCTCACCAGAAAGGTTACCCCTATTGTGGCTCTTAAGACACTTGATTATTGAAGGAATTTTTTTAAAAATGGCTCTTCTTATCATTTGAGTTGCCAGCCCCTGATCTAGGGGATCTACAATTTCTACCTAGAGGTTTACAAGATGGATTAATGTGTGTAGTATTTAATGTTATGGTTCTGCCAATATTCAAACTCTTCTTGAGCATCAGCTCATTCTAGATCACAATCTACCTTATGGCATTACTCAAGGAATGTTACAGTAGCTGAAATTTGCTGACCTGCAATTTGGATTTCAGTACTCTCTCCAACCAGCATGTGTTGGTTCATGCCTCTGAATCAGATGCTGCAGTTAGCAATGTGATTCTGTTCCAAGCTTCCTCCTCCCTGTGGGGATACTGGTTGGGAGTCAACTGAAGTGCAGCATCAGTTGGGACAATTTGAAGGAGAGATTACTCAGTTAGTGCAGTGACTGGAGTTCTTTAAGCTGTGCTCCCCTATGGGAGCTCCACCACTATCCTACTTCCCCTTTACTTTGGAGTTTCTTTTGTGGGACATTGCAGCAGAGAAGAAACTGAGGATGGTTCACTTGTGTTGCCCTATATATCTTTGCAATGGGGCAGGTGGATCTATAGGGTACATGCACAGGCAAAAAGGGCACTGTTTACAAAAATCTCTGATCAAAAGTGCAATGGCAAGTGTCTACCTGAAATGGATAAGTCGACCTTATTAAATTGACTTAAACACTTTAAGTCAATTTAATAAGGTCTATTTAGGCGCTAATCCCCGTCCACCCTGGCTTAAGTCAACCTAATAAGGTCGATCTAAGCATTAAGTCGACCTAAAACAAGGTGTTATTAAGTCGAATTAACTTTTCCTTAAGTCGACTTAAGGAAAGCCCAGTGTGGATGCGGAGTAGTTTAGATCGACTTAAGCCTCCTTAAGTCGACCTAACTTGTAAGTGTAGAAGCACCCCAGATTAGTAAACTCTCCTTTGAATATATCATTTGGAAAAATTAATCAAGACCTCTAGTCTTCTTTCATTTGTGAAGTCTCTCACCCATACCCATCATTTTTCTGTTTATCACATCAGCTGCAACGGTCTTAATTTGATGTACCTAGCTATTCTTTCATTAAATCTATCAACAAAATCTTCTGTTCTGTTCACAATCTCACAATAACCAACCACTTCCTGATTATATTTGAACACTTCTTCACTGTTTCTCAGAAATTATCTTGCCTCATCGGGTCAGCTTATTTTCATACATATCATATACTATATCCTATATGGTGCTTTCAACCTCTCCCCATAAAATTGGAGTATTTCCCATACTTCAAGCTTTCCTTGGCATACATGATTTTCAACTTCCAAAGGGGTAGCCATGTTAGTTTAGGCCAGCCAAAAAAACAAGGAGTCCTGTGGCACTTTTAAAGACTAACAAATTTATCACATGAACTTTTGTGGGAGAAAATCCCACATCTTCAAAGCGTCTGACAAAATGGGATTTTTCTCCCACGAAAGCCCATGCGATAAATTTGTTAGTCTTTAGAAGTGCCACAGGACTCCTTGTTTTTATGATTTTCATCTGTACATGTCAGAATCTTAGAAAACAATCTTTGTCTCATGATGGAATTTTTCTTTTTATATACCTATGTCCTCAGTAGTCAGTTTGTGGTGGTCACTACCAGAAATTTCACTTGCTAATGCACTTTTTCACATGTATCAGGATAACACTGTTAGTAAAGAATTTGCAGAAGAACAGCCAGTAATAAGACTCCAATTTCTTCAGAAACTGCCCAAAGCATACATTTTCCATAGTAAAATTAACTGGTTATTTACAGCCATTAGCTCACCTGCTACAGGGCAGTGTGCTTTGCCTCTGGGAAATCAATTTGGCCATTGCCATTTCTGAACTGCACGTTATTCTATAGTTCTCTGACCTGTGCTTGCCTGAGGCTGGATGGCTATTCGAAAGACATGATGCTCCCTGCTCCACAACTTAGTATCTTGCCATTCCCCCCAGATGGCTGATTTCTACATGCTTCCTCATATCTGACATTGAGTAGCCTGACACTTTCTTGCCTCAAGTGATAATGGCTTTGTACCCTTTGACTTTGGAGTTGGCTTTTCTTGAAGTAGTCACAACTATCTTCAAAGCGTCTGACGAAGTGGGATTTTCTCCCACGAAAGCTCATGCGATTAATAAATCTGTTAGTCTTTAAAAGTACCACAAGACTCTGTTGTCACTCAGAAAGAAGTATTGCACTTTTTTCCCCTCAGCATCCAAAATAAAGTGAAAAGGGAGGGGTTTGTACTAAAACTTGTTTAATTGGCTAATTTTAAACTCAAAGAGACCAGTAATGGAACTTGGAGACAGTGACATTTTATTGTGACATTCCCAAGTTGTTATTCATATGATTCTGAATCCCTTCATTATCAGTAGATTTGTGTACGAATTGAATCCAAATCAGGTATCGATCTTTCCAGACCCATCTCTTTCTGCTAGGAGAGCTGTAAATCTCATCAGCAACTCCACAGGGATGCTTCACCATTGCAAATTCAGTCTAATTTCTTTTCCTTCCTCATTTCCAAGTGTGCTGGTAACCACTGCACCATTTCCATATCAGTAATTCACTTCTCCACCCAGCCTGCTTATTCTTGCTTCCCAGTATTTTCTTGTGCAGTTGAAAAGAATTTCATTTCTCCCTCTCAATCTAAGGTCTCTCTAATTTGTGATAATTGCTCCAGACTGGTATCTTCTCCTTCCTTGCCTATGTGCCTTCTTTCTTTTTCCTTTCTTTGATTCCCTGGATCTTCCTAAAATTATGCATTAGAAAAGAACCTCCTCCAAATACCACACTGAACAGATTTTTACCTTTGTCTCATAACAATGTGCTCATGAAAAATCTCATCTTCTCAAACATCTGCTTGACAATATTATCCTTGACTGACTTCAGTCTGGCCATAACGTGGAAGCCCTTTCTTTCTATTAGTGACTTTCTCCTTCTGCTCTCCATAGCTCATGGGCTGCGTCTACACTGGTAAATTAAGTCGACTTAAGCTTGCTTAAGTCGACTTAATTTACCCTGTGTCTACACTACAGTTTTCTTAAGTCGACTTAAGCAGCTTGCTTAAGTCGACTTAAGGAAAATAAAGTCGACAATTTTCATTGTCGACTTTATAAAACCTGCTTTCAATTCGACCTAAGGCTTAAGTCGACTTCCTAGAGTCGACTTAAGCCAGTCTAGCCGTGGGGTAGCCCTAAGTCGACTTAGGGCTACACCAATGCCCTCCCTGCCGGAGGGGGGGGGGGGACAGGGGGTAGCCTGGTATGCCCCCCCACCTGGCAAGGAAGAGCCCTTCCCACCCTGCCCCTATGCCCTGCCAGGGTCCCTGACCCCCTTTGCCCCATTGTACCTGCCCCCATGGACCTGCCCTAGGGCCCCCTAGCCCCACAAAGTTGACCTAGAGCATCCAGTGTGGACACTCTAGGTCGACTTTCTAAGTTCACCTTTAAGTCGACTTTATTTTTAAGTGTGGATACACTAAGTCGACTTAGTTAAAGTCGACTTAAATTCACAAGTGTAGACATAGCCATGGTTTTTTTCTCAGAGACCTAAGTACTCCCTTTGACGGTTTTGATAGCCATTCCACTCATCTAGACCACTTCTATGGCTATATAAATTCTCTCGTCTCAGTTTTACTTCTACATATGTAACTTAACCACACTTTCACTTTCTTAATGTTGGTTCCTGTTCTGTGACAAGACTTGTCTTCTGCGGAGATCCACCAATCTCAGTTTCTTTTTCTATTTCTGTCCTGTAAGGACCCACTGCTTTTTTTCTAACTGTTCCTGCCTCCTAACAGTATAACTATAATGACCCTCTTTTATGCTGATGATGTTCAGTTGTAAATCTCTGTCAACAGTTTAATGACTCCGTCCTTTTCACATATACCCTGCTTGTCTTGCCAGGTAAAACCAAAACTTAGGGCTGACCTTCTCATTCCACCCTCATACCAACCACCCACATAACAGAGCAATTACAGATCACTGGAACAGATTTTCTGTATCTCTTCACCTAATCAGCACTTACATCACTTCTCAAATCTTCCCTGAAAACATGTATTTTCTCCCTTGCTTATAAGTCTTTTCCACTGGTAATATTTAACTCTAGATTATTATGAGAAAGTTTTATGAAAGGTACAATTCAAAATAATGGACAGATTCTGCTTACTTTACTCATGTGAGTAGTTCCATTGGAGTTTCATGAACAGGATTTGGCCTTAAAGTTTGATCAGGCTGCACTTCTTATTTAATATGGTATAGGAATACCTATTTTACAAATAGTAATTTACAAACATATGTGTTACATAAAAACATTGTGAAAAGTGTAAAACTGACCCCTCAGAAAAAATACAGTAAACTGTATTTCAGAAGTCCCATGCTTTTACTCTAGAAACAAGAATAAAATGGGAAGGATTTACATATTAGAAACTAAACTGAAGAGGCACAATACCACATGTACTCTACTTTGTCAGTTGATAATACAAATGACTCATGCACTCAGATATCTGGAACTTTTTTGGAAAATGAACAACTTTAAAAATATAGACATTTGGAATTAATATTTCAAAAGAGGATGACTAAGCCTTTAAAGACCAACTGTTACATTGGCAACCTGCCAGCAACAGGAGGGCAATGACTATTTTGCATTTGAAATTATATAATATTGTAAATAAAAAATAAAACACACAAATATTGTCTCTGCTTGATGAACCAAAATTATTTGTTTGAGTTCACCAGCAGCACACAGCTGCAGCTGATCACCTTAGTGTTTGCACTGTAGTTGGAGGAAAAGGGACTTAGTGATGCTCCTCAGTTGTGAGTGAGGGGCACTCGATGGAGAAAGGAGGAAGGAGGGCACACAAAGATGTGCTTTGAACATTCAAGGTCCTTGGAGCACTTTCAACCAAGCTGATGTCCCAGCATAGGTTTGAGTATCCTAAAAGGGCCACTGTGGCATTTGAGGATCAAAGGGGTGTCAAGGAATCCCAGCCATATCTCCTAAGCTGGCAACATTAGGCTAGCATAAGTGTCAATACTGTGCACCACTGCCAATACTGCTCTATTGCTAATACTCTACACCAGTTAAGGATGTTCATACCCAGAGGAAATCCTCTGAGGTTTAGATCTTTGGGACTCAGTGCTGCTTCATGCTGGTGAAATACCACAGCCAGAGTACATCCCAGAATTGGGCCAAGGACTCCACAAGCATGCATTATCCAAAGAATACTGCTGCTTTCCATTTTGGTCAGGGAGGAATGACTCTATGCCAGCTTGATTCTTTAATAGCACAGTGGGCATCCTGTGCTGGATCTGAATACGTAGAGGCAGAATTTACTATCACACTGTCCCTTGTCTATTTCTACGATCACCACTTTTGTAAATAGTATTGTAACCCATTCATTTCAGTTTTGCAAGGGTCTGTGTGTTTTAGTAATTGTTGAAGGACTGAGTAGAATACTAGCATTTTTAATAGGATTCCCCTCCAGGTACATGAAATAGTTTCCCAAGGAATAGGCGGCCCTCTCCTCCTTATTTTCTTCAAATGGCAATAGTTTGTTTAATGAAGAACGCATACCTTACCCAAACACCATGAGTCTGACTCATTGCTTGAGCAAAAAACGAAGAGTCATGAGTTAGAGTTTGCTGGATCTTATTTATGTAAATAGTGTTATTTAAGAATGCAGCTTTTAAAAAAAATGTTAGTTATGTTACATCAACAGACAGTTTTAGCTAATAGTCTTTGTAGAGCTGAGATTTAGGTGTAAGGCATTTATATACTCATAGCTCTGTAAATAAATCACCTCTAATAAGGTTTAGTAAATAACTGCTTTTCATTTTCCCCATAGATAACACAAACATTAGGGATAGGATGTATACTGCATTTAGCTATCAAGCAAAGATTAACTCTGTTTACCACTAAATCAGGAAGCCCATTTTAAATTTACTCTTATTTGATGGCTTCAGAATTGGCTATAGAGTCACTAGTGGGGAACGATAGAGCACTGCCAAGCACAGGAATCAAATATGAAAATGGAGACAGACTGGCATTGTGAGGTAAGTACCACCTTGCACTGTGGCACCAATATTATGACTGGCTACTGTTTAAAATAGTTGAATGAAATACACGAAAGGTAAAAAAAATATTTTAAGTCTGGAAAGGGTGAGTTTCTTTAAACTATGTTTTATGATTAGTCCAGTTACTAGGGGACAAACCACCACTGTAATTGACATTGATAGCAGAGAGTATGGAGGCCAAGGACTAAACGGAACAGAAGCTTGAGCTATCCCCTCAGCCTCCAAAGTCAGGATTGATGTATTTTCTTGATCCAATGTGCTACCAATATAATTCCTTCCCACCAAAAATCTACAATCCTGAACTTAAAAACTACCCCCCAAAAGTTCAAAGAATACACAGGGATACCCTTCAATAAAAACTCAACCCCCTTACCTCACCATTCAGAAGCCCTTGTACCCCTTGCCACTAAGGATCGCTAAAAGTCCACTTTTTCAAGAGTAGCAAGGAGAAACAAAAGCAAAATTGTTATTTATCAAGCTGTCAAAAAGAACATGCACAAAATAAAATTCTGAAGCATGCAGTGGCTTTTGGATAGTCATCTGTTTCCCAAAATCTGTCTCGGTTATCCATATGACTAAGTCAGACCTGCTATTGGATTCAACGAAAGAAACCCAGCCTCATTGCTTGCAGACTAAAATCACAAAGATAAAAACCAATGGACCTCATCAAAAAAGAACATAACAGTAAGAACCTGATCCAAAGCCCATTGAAGTCAATGGGTCTTGTTCCATTGATTTCAGTGGGCTTTGGGGCAAGAACAGACACATAATAAATGTCATTGTCATCTATCAAGACGTGTACATTGGAGTAACATAGCCACATCTCAATCCAATAAATGTATTTTTTATTATCACAACCTGAAAGGGAAGAGAGTGAGCATGGGTAACACAGTTATTGTGACAGCTCTCCCATACCCTAACACCAAGCTCTGGCCAATGAGTTGGTAGAAGGCATAGGGAACACTTTTTATTCTAAAAATGATAATACATACTCTGCTTAGAGAAAACAGGCACTGCTCTGGATCCCATTAACAAAACTGAAGGTCAGAGGTGAACTGTAGGGTCACATGTCTCTCCTCCCCCAGTGTTGCTGCTTGGCTTGTACTGAGCATGCTCACCTGGACTGAGCATGCTCAATAACATCTGCTGAAGTCACTGCCCTCACTCTGTCCCCCCCATTATTGTAGGGCACTCAGCTACTGCCATTGTCTGGGACTACAACAGCCACTCTGACACCACAGTTACCTCAGTTAAGCTGACTGAACACCTGCTATAACATCTTACCCCGCACAGGAAATCCTCCTGTGTGCACTGAAGAGGGTGAAAAACCCACCCTATTTTGTGCCAGTGTGAGAAAAGTTATTTCTAGACCCTTAAGAGGGCACTGGCTCAAAGCGAAAGTAAAGCTGGAAATCTAAGAAACAAGAAAAAAAAATCTCCAAAGAAATGGGGGGTGAAAAACAGATGTGAATGAAGGCTGCTGTATTGGCCTCCCCCACTTGCAAAGGTGTCATCAAGCCAATGAGGTGAGCACACAGCCCAGGAATAGTCCCAGGAGCGGAAATAACGGCACTTCTAGCATCCTGTTTTCCTCAAGCCATGCCCGTGGCTGCCGAGAGCAGGAGAGAATGCTGGCATCTCTCGTACCCTAGGCTGCGTCTACACTTGTAAATTAAGTCGATGTAAGCTTGCTTAAGTCGACTTAATTTACCCTGCATCTACACTACAGTTTCCTTAAGTCGACTTAAGCAGCTTGCTTAAGTCGACTTAAGGAAAATAAAGTCGACTTAATAAAAATTAAGTCGACTTTATAACACCTCCTTTGAATTCGACCTAAGGCTTAAGTCGACTCCCCCACAGGGCAGGGCTGAGCCCTGCCCCTATGCCCTGCCAGGGTCCCTGACCACCTTTGACCCATTGTACCTATGTACAATGGGGCAAAGGCTGAGCCCCCGGCATTGGGCAAGGAGTGCCCCCTTTGCCCCCGTGGACCTCCCCTAGTTCCCCCTAAGCCCCTAGAAGTCAACCTAGGCATCCAGTGTGGACGCTCTAGGTCGACTTTCTAAGTTCCCCTTTAAGTCGACTTTAATTTTAAGTGTAGACACACTAAGTCGACTTAACTAAGTCGACTTAAAGTCGACTTAGTTAATTTGACTTAGTTAAAGTAGACTTAAATTAACAAGTGTAGACATAGCCCTAGAGAGGACCCAATGGGTGTCCCACATCTGCTAGTCAAGCCCATGTTCTCCATAGCTAATAGAACAGAGAGTAGCATTTGTAAGGACTAGCTCTTATGGGCTTATTTTCTTTGTCCTAGAAATTACTTCACTGCCTTTTAGTATATTTTGCCAGGACAGTGTGATCTTAAAATGCTTGTGAAACAAAACCCCGAACATATATGCTCAGGTGGATTTTTCCAATTAAATCCATTTGACACAGTTTTATAACTTTACTTTAAAATTATGCTATGTTTACTTGACTCGTGGAATCAAAAGCCTTTCTAGGAAAGCTTTGTAAGACCAACATTATTTCACATGAATTTAATTTGACTATTGGCTAATCAGAAGATGTATGGCGTTCGGAATACCAGAGAAAATAACCCCTCGTTATTATTAATTAATTAACCGGTCTCACACTTCATTGCTTCTGTAGGTAGGCCACGTACAGTACACACACCAGGAGCACCTTGCATTCCTGTGTCCCCAACCCCAAGCTTTGTGTACAACCTGCCCATCCCCTTTTGTTTCGGGGACTCCCTGCAACCCTTCCTCCCCCCTATTACCTTCCTATGGCAAGGGCTTTTTTTTTTTTTTGGTCTCTGTATGGTGTGCACTCAGTCAGAGCACTGCCTTGCATCAGGACATGATGTTGCAGGGGCTCTTCATCTGACTCTGCAGGATTCAGCAGACCTTGGCCTAAGAAGCACATAAGTCTACCCTTAGAACCATCTACTCTTTCAGGTAACAAAAGCTCAAGCTATTCTCCAGTCTTTCAAGAAATCAGCCCTTCCCCTGGGCTCTGTTTTCAATCCTTTTTCTCAGCTACTGCACAATCATCTCCCTCAGCTGTGCTACTGAGCCCTAGCCCCTTACACAGACTTCCTGAGGTGGCTGTTCCCTGGCCAACTCTCACTCAAGCCCTTTCACAGGGGTCTCCCTGCTCTCTGCAATTCCTCCTTTCAGAGTGAACTCTCTCCCCTTTTATGAGGCCTAGGTAGTGTCCATTAAGTTACCATCTGATCTGATGACTTTGTCCTCCCTCTCTGGCTGAGAAACAACTAATTAATTATGATACAGGTGCAATTGATGTAACTGATTGGCTAGTAACCCCTTTCTAGACTATGACGGGGTTTCTCTCCATTACAGTCCACCATTCTCCTCCCCTAGGCCAGGATCTCCATGGCTATGTCTACACTAGAAAAGTTAAGTCAACTTTGTTAAGTCGACTTAACAAAAGTCAACTTAACTTTTCTAGTGTAGACATAGCCCATTTTCGACCTCATTAAGTCGACTTAACACTTTAAGTCGACTTAATAAGGTCGACTTAGGCGTTAAGTCGACCTAAAACGAGGTGTTATTAATTCGACTTACTTAAGGAAATGCTTAATTCAACTTAAGGAAGGCCCCGTGTGGACGCTGAGTAGTTTAGGTCGACTTAAGCCTCCTTAAGTTTAGGTCGCCTTTTGAAGACTTTCCAAGTAGATATCATAGAATTTTAGGGTTGGAAGGGACCTCATGAGGTCATATAGTCCAACCCCCTGCTAAAAGCAGGACCACTCCTACTAAATCATCCAAGCCAGGGTATTATCTAACTGGACCTTAAATGTTTCCAAAGATGGAGATTCCACCACCTCACTAGGTAACCCATTCCAATGCTTCACCACCCTCCTAGTGAGAAAGTTTTTCCTAATATCCAACTTTGACCTCCCCAGCTGCAACTTGAAACTTGTTCTGTCCTTGTTCTGTCCTCTGTTACTACTGAGAACAGCCTTGCTCCCTCCTCTTTGGAGCACCCCTTCAATAGTTGAAGGGTGCTATCAAATCCCCCCTCAGTCTTCTCTTCTGCAGACTAAATAAACCTAGTTCCTTCAGTCTCTCCTCATACGTCATGTGTTCCAGACCCCTAATCATTTTCGTTGCTCTCTGCTGGACTCTTTCTAATTTGTCAACATCCTTTCTATAGTGGGGAGCCCAAAACTGGACACAGTATTCCAGATGTGGCAACACTCCTAGTGATGCAGCCCAATATGCTATTGGCCTTTTTGGCAACAAGATCATACTGTTGACTCATATCCAGCTTCCCATCCACTAGAACCCACAGGTCCTTTTCTGCAGTGCTGCTACTTAGCCAATCAATCCCCAGCCTGTAGCAGTACATGGGATTTTTCCATCCTAAGTGCAGGACTTTGCATTTGTCCTTGTTGAACCTCATGAGATTTCTTTCAGCCCAAATGCTCCAATTTGTCTAGGTCTCCCTGAATCTTGTCCCTGCCCTCCAGCATGTCTACCATTCCCCCCAGCTTGGTGTCATCCACGAACTTCCTGAGCATACAATCTATCCCTTCATCCAGATCATTAATGAAGATGTTGAACAGAACCGGCCCCAGGACCAACCCCTGGGGCACTCCACTCATTATTGGTTGCCAACTAGGCATTGAGCCATTGATTCCTACCCACTGAGCCCGATGATCTAGCCAGTTTTCTATCCACCTTATGGTCCATTCATCCAACCCATACTTCCTTAACTTCCCAAGAAGAACTCTGTGGGAAAGTGTATCAAAAGCTTTGCTAAAGTCGAGGTATATCACATAGACGGCTATTCTTGCATCCACAAATCCGGTCACCTCATCATAGAAGGCAATCAGGTTGGTCAGGCACGATTTGTCCTTGGTGAATCCATGCTAACTATTCCTGATCATTCTAATTTCTTCTAAGTGTTTCAGAATGGATTCTTTGAGGACCTGCTCCATGATTTTTCCAGGGATTGAGGTGAGGCTGATTGGTCTGTAATCAGCTACCTGACTGCATTAATTCTTGCTACAAAGCTTGGAATATTCAAGAATTTTTAGAGGTACCATCTTGCTCTATGGGGTCTATTTCCCCACTATGGTATTTCTTAAAAATGTATCCATTGTTGAAATACGTAAGATCACTACTTGGTCTTCTATGCATATGTATAATACTATGCAATAACTCCTAACTCTGCTTCTGATACTGTGTTTGGCTCAGCTATACTTTCTTCCATACTGGACTCAACTCTGAAGTCCCTACTGCCCCAGGGTGAACTGCTCAATAGTGACTTAGAGTGGAGCACCCATAGCAACACACATATTGAAGATCTACAGTTACTTCACAAGGTGAGTAACCATTTATTCTCCAATCTCATTCAGTGACTTTGATTATTTGGAGGTTACTTGGAACAATAGATGAAACAGCATTTCTGGTTGGAAATATGATTTTGAATTTGTCTCTCTTAGATACTTTGTCTTTTTACAGGCTGCCTTTTTACTTCTTTCTCACAAATACCCAAACATGTAAAACGAAAGAAAATGAATTAGCAGAAAAAACAGACTACAAGTCACTGGGAAAAGAAAAGATTAGGTTACTGTTATTTGTTATAGACAATATTTGGTAGGACAGCAACCCATTCTCACGAAGGGCAAGAGACAGATACCCTTACTCACACTGAATAACACTGTAACCATCCAGCTGTCCTACTGAAATTATTTTACCGTTGTAATCTGGAGTAATATCCTGATCCCATTGACGTCAATGGCATAGTTCTCACCCCATTTAATTCAATGGAACCAGGATTTTATCCAGGGTCTTTTTTGAATTTTAGGCTGTGGTGAAACTTTGATATACAGACCATTGACCTAGCACTTACTGGGTGTGTCTACACTTACAAATTAATTTAATCTGTGTCTACACTACATTTTCCTTAAATTGACTTAAGCAGCAGCTTAAGTCGACTTAAGGAAAATAAAAGTCGACTTTATAAAACCTAGTATAAAGTCGACTTTACTGGCTAAGTCGACTTTATTAAGTTGACTTAGCCAGTGTAGATGCAGATTAGCCCTAAATCGACTTAAAGGGCTCCAGGACTCCTCTACTGCCCTCCCTGCCAGGGTGGCTGGCACAGGCAGAGCCTGGCATGCCCACCCTGCCCCTATGCCCTGCCAGTGTCCCTGTCCTGCTCAGCCCCCATTGTACCCAGGTACAATGGGGCAAATGCTGAGCCCCCTGGCACTTGGCAAGGGGTGCCCCCCCCCCTGCCACCGGGGACCAGTCCCAGATCCACCTCGCCCCTACAAGTCGACTTAGGCATCCAGTGTGGACACTAAGTCGATTTGGCAGGGTCCCTTTTAAGTCCACTTAATTTTTGAGTGTAGACATGCTACGTCGACCTAACAAAGTCGACTTAGCAAAGTCAACTTATTTGACCAAGTGTAGACATAGCCAATATCTGATAACAAAGGTATAACAATGGCATATATTGGTATCAACATGCAAAAGATATATATAGCTATGTATATCACCAAAAAAAAAAGGTAATTTGACTCACAGTATGAAAGGATTCAAATCAAATCCCATTGTACAGATTCTTGTTCAAAACTACTATGGAGCACCAAATCCTGCTCACTTTATTCACCCATATAGTCCCTTTGACATAAGATATTTTCACATACAAGATCATATTTTCTACACAACTCTAAACTACTGCTCACTCTCAACGACCTTTACTTGTTAGCAATTCTGGTGTTATTTTATGGTGAGGAGCAGTGTTACAAGGTGGGATAGATTTGGGGCATATGTGTTGTGGGGAGAATTGATGGATTTGTTTTGTGAACGGGAGTGTTTTGCTGGGATATGGAAATGATGAATTGGTTTTGTTGATGGAAAGTTGTACATTTATTTTGATGAGGGGTTGTGGTAAGGAAGAATGTTGTGGCATTGGTGTCCTACTTTGGAGGCCTATCAGAAAAGTGTTACTACAATGATTGTAAAATAAATGGCCTTGATCCTACAACTCATTGTTAATTGTGCATGATGGAGTCCAAGTTTGTTTGTGCAGTGCAAGATTCAGTCATGGCTATGCAAATAAGCTTAAACACTAGTATGATCCTGCACAATGAGCATTGATAAGTCTAAAGTTGCATGTGTGCTTGCCCCCTTACTCTCACGGGTACAGCATAAAAATGAGTGGAGAGGATAAGATAAAATTGTCTGAAGAGATACAGGCTTAAATGTGATGCTCATCAAGTTAACAGAGATCTTTTACTAATCACTCCCCTCTTCTGTCTTATTGCTGCTAGTTAGGAATAAACTGGTCTAGCAACTTTTCTAAATTGTAGGCTCTTTAGGTCAGAGACCATGTCTCTCTGGGTGCGTCTACACTTGTAAATTAAGTCAACCTAAGCTTGCTTAAGTTGACTTAATTTACTCTGTGTCTACATTACACTTTCCTCAAGGCGACTTAAGCAAGCTGCTTAAGTCAACTTAAGGAAAATTAAGTCGACTTAATAAAACCTCATTTTAAGTCGACTTTTGGCTTAAGTCGACTTTCTAAAGTTGACTTAAGCCAGTGTGGATGCAGAGTAGCCCTAAGTCGACTCTAAGTCAACTTAGGGATCTCCAGGACTCCCCCACTACCCTCCCTGCCAGGGGGGGTGGCACAGGGAGAGCCTGGCATGCCCCCCACAGGGCAGGGCAGATCCCTGCGCACCCTGCCTCTATGCCCTACTAGGGTCCCTGTCCCCTTTTGCCCCATTGTACCCAGGTACAACGGGGCAAAGGCTGAGCCCCCTGGCACTTGGCAAGGGGTGCTCCTCCCACCACCGTGGACTTCTCCTAGGTCCACCTAGCCCCTACAAGTCGATCTAGGTGGTCGCTCTAGGTTGACTTTGTAAGGTCCCCCCTAAGTCGATTTAAAATTTAGGTATGTCGTGCCTGACCAACCTGATTTCCTTCTATGATGAGATGACTGGATTTGTGGATGTGGGAAGAGCCGTTGACGTGGTATACCTTGACTTTAGCAAGGCTTTTGACACGGTTTCCCACAGCATTCTCATCAGCAAGTTAAGGAAGTATGGGTTCGACGAGTGGACCGTAAGGTGGATCGAAAACTGGCTAGATCAACGGGCTCAGCGGGTAGGAATCAATGGCTCGATATCTGGCTGGCAACCGGTAATGAGTGAAGTGCCCCAGAGGTCAGTCCTGGGGCCGGTTCTATTCAACATCTTCATTAATGATCTTGATGATGGAATAGACTGCGTGCTTAGTAAGTTCGTAAGTTGGGGGAAATGGTAGATACTCTGGAGGGCAGGAACAGGATCCAGGGAGACTTGGACAAATTGGAACACTGGGCCGAAAGAAACCACATGAGGTTCAACAAAGACAAGTGCAAAGTCCTGCACTTAGGACGAAAAAATCCCATGCACTGCTACAGGCTGGGAACTGATTGGCTAAGTAGCAGCGCTGTAGAAAAGGACCTGGGGGTTATGGTAGACGGGAAGATGAATATGAGCCAACAGTGTGCCCTTGTTGCCAAAAAGGCCAATGGCATATTAGGCTGCATCAGTAGGAGTATTGCCAGCAGATCGAGGGATGTGATAATTCCCCTCTATTCGACACCGGTCAGGCCGCATCTGGAATACTGTGTCCAGTTTTCGGCTCCCGACTACAGAAAGGATGTGGACAAATTAGAAAGAGTCCAGCGGAGGGCAACAAAAATGATTAGGGGGCTGGGACACATGACTTATGAGGAGAGACTGAAGGAACTAAGCTTATTTAGTCTACAGAAGAGAAGACTGAGGGGAGATTTGATAGCAACCTTCAACTACTTGAAGGGGTGCTCCAAAGAAGAGGGAGGTAGGCTGTTCTCAATGGTAACAGAGGACAGAACAAGGAGCACTGGTTTCAAATTACAGCTCGGGAGGTCAAGGTTGGACATTAGGATAAACTTTCTCACTAGCAGGGTGGTGAAGCATTGGAATGGGCTACCTAGGGAGGTGGTAGAATCTCCATCTTTGGAGATTTTTAAGGCCCGGTTAGACAAAACCCTGGCTGGGGTGATTTAGTGGGAGTGGTCCTGCTTTTTATCAGGGGTTTGGACTAGATGAGCTCGTGAGGTCCCTTCCAACCCTATGATTCTATGGACATGCTAAGTCGACTTAACAACGTCGACTTAAAGTCAACTTTTTAAAGTCAACTTAGCTAAAGTTGACCTAAATTAACAAGTATAGACATAGCCTTAATGTGGTCTCTGAGGTGCCCTACACACCCTGAGCTATGGCACATTATATATGTGGTCTCTCCTTTACATTCAGTATTATTGATTATTTTGAATTGTTGTCCTGTTCATCACCTGGCATCTTTTCACCTTGCATTTCATGAAACTATTTATTATTTTAGAATAAATAAAGCAGTCAAATAACTCAATTATGAGTGTGGAATAACAATGTAGGAAATAGGTAGGTAGATGGATAACAAACAGATGTAACAGACAGACTGCACCTGAACTGTGCAGGATCAGTCTATTATTTGTAAAAACAAACAAGATGAAGTATTAATATGAGATGGCCATGATGAGGTAAAATAAAAATGGGAAAATTTTTGCATATGAGATTTGCAGAAAGAAATGGTGGGATTAAGGGAGTAAAATGAACCAGATGTGAGGTCATATTAAGGTCACATGCACTCTTGGAGTACAGGAGAATTACCTTAAAGTTGTCCTATGAGGACATCAGAAGATTCCTCCAAAGTGGGCCCATCTTAGGGAAAAATATATTTAATGGGTGTGTTGGGGTTGACTGGATGCAAGGAGGAGGCACTCTGTGGTTGGGAGGCAGTGTGACAGAGACTGGAGGGGGAAGATTGAAGAACAATTTGTCCTTCCAACCTTTGGCTAACAGAAGGATCTCAAGGATACTTACTGTTCTAATTGTGCTAAAATAGAGCAGCGCTTTGGCTTCCCTAGCTTGTGCTGAAGGCTGATTTGGATCCCTATTTTTCTGGCTGATGCAGGATTACAGATTTAAAGGCACCTTTGTCTTGTCTCATTAGTTCAATGCAGCTAATGAGTTAAAATTAAACATTGTTTAGATAAACAAGTGTTGGATTAAATTAAGAAAGTTTCAGTTTTTTTTTCCCCAGAAGAATGAGTTTGCACCATAAATTTATTGCTACAAAATACTAGTTTAGTGATGATAAGTCTTTAAATCATACTTCCATTATTTTTTAACAGCATGCATCTATGTTATCTTCACCTAAGGCTTTTTTTAAATTCTAAATATATTTGCAGAGAGATTTGTATAGGTCCCAAGTGGTTGCCTTAGACATATGGCAGGATAGTACTCGAATGAAATATAGTGGTTTAGGAAGGATTCCATTTTAAGAAAGATAATTCAGCATGAAAAAGATGAAGGTCCATCTTTTTATATAACTTTTAATTTTAGTAATGATTTGGAGAAAGTTGTGGTTATTGAGGTCAGAGAACATATTGTAAAGTATAAATATTCCCAGCTAGGAGAAACACTTAGAAACACATAGATTGGTAGTAGTTAGTAAAGAGCTGCCTGGGGACATTAGGTGACAAGGTCACATACTTGGATTTAATCAAGTTAATTTTTCAGCCAAAGACTTAGCCATGACTCTAAGACAGAGACATCATCTCAGGTAAGGAACGCTAACAAGAAAGCAATATATCATTTGCAAAAAGTGCAATATACACATTTTTCTAGCATTCCAAACAAGCTTTATTTACAAGGGGGGATTATATGACAATAACTATTCCTGTATGCTGACAAACTCCCACCACATGCAAAAGATTCCATATGTTGTCAGTCAGTTGTCTGTTCTCGACTAATATCCATTACCTGCTAAATACTGGCTTACATCCTTTTATGCATTAGTTGTGTAAGGAAAGAGGCTGGCATGGATGAAATATGCCAAAGCGCTCAGTGTTGGCCTGAGTTGGCTCCCATTGAAGTCAATTACAAAGCTACCATTGATTTTAATGGGAACAGCATTAAGAGGATACTGAGCACTTTTCATATCCTTCCCCATGTTCAATATAATTTGATAACTACTCAGCCATCTTTGTACTGTATATTTTAAAACATTTTATATCTTTAACAGATATAAATCCAAATTTGATTCAGTAGAACAGATTGAACAGAATAAGGGCCCACTCCTACAAACACCTACTAAGCATAGAGCCAATCTCAGTTCAAGTCTACGGGGGATTTTCCATTAATTTCAGTGGGCACTGAATCAGACCCATAATGCTTAATGCCACAAGAAATCCCATAGTCTTAATAATTACTACTGAGATATGAAATATAATGGGCTAAATTAATCTGTAATAGAAGCAAAGCCATAGATTAAGTTGAATGTGAGTTAGCCAAAAAATGAAGTCAAATTCCAAAGGGGTAGCCGTGTTAGTCTATTGTAGAAAGACAACAGAGTCCTGTGGCACTTTTAAAGACTAACAGATTTATTTATCGCATGAGCTTTCGTGGGAGCTCATGCGATAAATAAATTTGTTAGTCTTTAAAAGTGCCACAGGACTCTGTTGTCTTTCCAAAAAATAAAGTCAGCCTTTTGAATTTCATATTTCACCTCCAACCCTTTTTGGAGGGATCAGTGATGATTCTGTAAAACATTCATATTCCTTCTGAGTCTTAATCACTTCCTCTGTTTCTAGCATTATCTGAAAATTTTAATGAATAGGCTCTGACATAGTGAAGCGGCTGAAAACCAGCCCAAAGCCTGGGAGGGACAGAGTGGCTCATCGCGGATGCCCCAAGACAGGAGCCAGGAGGAGCCCTATATCAGAAAGGAAATCACCCAAGAAGGACAAATCAGAGCTGTACCCAGCAACATTGTTGCCTAGAGCTGCATAGGGTTGTGAGTATGGGGCCTGTGACCTTTTATTGGGAATACAGAGGGAGGCTGTCACTCTGAATGGATTTATCGAGAGTGGCCGAAGAGGGCACTGGAGGTGTTTGTTGGGGAAATATTACTGGCACCGAAGATGACTCAGGAACACTCACTGCTGGACTGGAACTCTGTCCAGGACTCCATCTATAATAAATGTTTCCCTTTTGGAACAGGAGAATTTCCCTGCTGCGTTTTTGCATGTGCCTTTTCTTGGCCAGAGCTACCAGCAGAGCAGACTCCATTTGGGCAAGATGGTGCTAAAGTTACACATGTAAGTGTGCTTTTCTTTGTCTTTGCTCCCACTGGCTATGTCTACACATGTTCAAATAAGTCGACTTTGCTAAGTTGACTTAACAAAGTCGACTTTAAGTTGACTTTGTTAAGTCGACTTAGCATGTCCACACTGTAAATTTAGGTCAGCTTAAAGTTGACCTTGTCACACTTGTCCACACTGGATGCCTAAGTTGACTTGTAGTGGTTAAGTGGAACTGGGAGTGGTGCATGGTGGGAAGGGGGGACCCCCTTCCCCAGGCATCCCTTTAAAAGTGCCAGGGAGCTCAGCATTTTCCCCATTGTACCAAAGTACATGGGGGCTGAGCAGGGCAGGGGCAGGGTATAGGAGCGGGGTGGGCAGGGCTGTGCCCTGCCCGGTGGGTGGGCATGCCAGGCTCTGGCTGTGCCAGGCACCCTGGGAGGGTCAGTAGGGGAGCCCTGGGGACCCAAAGTCGCCTTAGGGTTAAGCCACGTCTACACTGGCTTAAAGTCGTCTTAGCCAATAAGTCGACTTAAAACTAGGTCTTATTAAGTCGACTTAAAATGTCCTTAAGTCGACTTAAGCAGCAACTTAAGTTGACTTAAGGAAACTGCAGTGTAGACACAGAGTAAATTAAGCCAACTGAAGCCTGCTTAAATTGACTTAATTTACAAGTGTAGACACATTCACTGTGCCTAATTTACATCAGAGACTCATTGAAACAGGTGAAATCACATTCTTTTGTCTAGAAAAGGTTTGGCTTAGGCATGCTTGCCAATACGTTTTAAGAACATATTTGCAGCACATATCTATAAAGTCCTTGCTGGGTTTACTGTAAATAATCATATCAAACTACTAGTGATCAGTGAGTTATTAGTTTTCCAATGATATATTACATGCCACCTATTGGGTGTTTATCATGTCGGTGTTTTGGGTGTAGTGAATATGTCAGGCCTGATAATAGTTGCTGACACAGAATAGTGAACCTGCAATAGCTCTTTATGCCACAATGCAAAACTGGCCTTACAAACCCCATGCATGTGCCTAAATCATAAATTTGCAAATTGCTGCTATGGGGTGAACAATCATGCTGTTGCCTGAAATTTGCAGTTTGTTGTGGGATGATATCAATGTTTCAGTAGGTTTTTCAGTTTTCAGTGTCCATCTGTAGACTGGGGATTCATGGGTTGTATTTCAGACAATGAGAGCTCCAAAAAGATTGCTTCATTGGATGATCTTTACCTTCCCACAGTCCAGATGATCCCATATCAAAGAAATCTAGACTGAAAAGGACCTTGAGAGGTCATCAAGTCCAGCCCCATCCACTGAGGCAGGGCCAAGTAAACCTAAACCAGCCCTGACAGATGTTTGTCAAAGCTCTTTTTAAAAATCTCCAGTGATGGGGATGCCATAACCTCACTTGGAATTTAATTACCCTTGCAATTAAAAAGGTTTTCCTCATGTTAAACCTATATCTCCCTTGCTGCATATTAAATACATTACTTCTTGTCCTACTTTCAATGGATATGGAGAACAAGTGATCTCCATCCTCTTTATAACAGCCTGAACACATTTGAAGACTTACCCAGTTTCCCCCTCAGTCCTCTGTTCTCAAGACTAAATATGCCCAATTTTTTTTAACCTTTCCTCATAGGTCAAGTTCTCTAAACCATTTTTTTATATATATTCTCCTGTCATGATTGGGACATGGATGGTCTGACCAAGAAAGGCCAGAGAGAAAACTGGGAATAAGGTGGAAGGCAGAGCCAGGTTACCAGGATATCTGCAATAGGAGCAGATATCACAGAGGAAGCAGTTCAAAGCAGAGAGAACCCAATTACAGGGAAAACTTCCTGTGATTCTGCTGGGTTTATATAGAAGCTGTGAACCAATCTGGATTCTCAGCATTCTGCCAATTGGATTCCAGGACTGGGATACTCTTTTGGGGTATGTCTACATTGGAGCCTTAGGTCGACTTAAGGATGGTTACATCGACCTACAGACTGCTGTGTCCACACGGGGCGCTTATTAGGTCGACTTAAGAGCTTCCTTAAATTGAATTAATGACACCACCTCTGAAGGTTGACTTAAGGCTTAAGTCGACCTTATTAAGTCAACTTGAACTAGTATAGATGGGGAATAGCCCTTAAGTTGACCTAATTGACCTCCAATATTAATTCACCACTTAATTAATTAATGTATTTATTGAATTAAATTATAATTAATTAATTCTCTAATTAATTGATATTAATTTACTATGGGTCAGGCTGGAGAGAAGGAAAAGAGCTGCGGACATCAGGCTGGGGAAAGCCGCGGCTGGGGCGTTCGGGCTGGGGAGAAGGGGAAAGCTGTGGCCGGGGAGATTGGGCTGGGGAGAAGAGGAGAGCCGCGGCCAGAGAGATTGGGCTGGGGAGAAGGGGAGAGCCGCGGCCAGAGAGATTGGGCTGGGGAGAAGGGGAGAGCCGTGGCCAGGGAGAGCGGGCTGGGGAGAAGGGGAGAGCCAGTTCAGTAGAGTGGAAGAATTATTTCTCATAATCCTGTTTATAACACTCCTGATAGTACTTCCCAGAATGTTTTTTTTACAACAGTATTACATTCTTGATTCATAGTTTGTGATTGACTATAACCCCCAGATCCTTTTCCGTAGTACTCCTTCCTAGTCTGTCATTTCCCATTTTGAATTTGTGCAATTGATTATTCTTTCTTAAGAGTAGTACTTTGCATTAGCCCTTATTGAATTTCATCCTGTTTATTTCAGACCACTTCTCTATTTTTGTCAAGATAACTTTGAATTCTAATTCCGTCCTCCAAAGTGCTTGCAACCCCTCCAAATATGGTATTCCTTCAGACTTTATGGCTATGTCTACACTGGCAAGTTAGTACGAATTAAGGAAGCTTAATTCGAACTAACTTAAGCCATGGCTACACTAGGCTTTCATTAGTTTGAATTAAGGGCTTCCTTAATTCGAACTAATAAATTCGAATATGCTTTTCGAACTAAGGGTTAATTCTAACTGGTTAGTTCGAATTAACCAATGTGGCCATGTTAGTTCGAACTAATTGCTTAGTTCGAACTAACCAGCCCATTGAACTCAATGGAATTCGCTAATTCGAACTAAGCAAGTGCCATGAATGGCACTTGCTTAGTTCGAACTAAATTTTGCTAGTTCAAATTAAGTTAATTCAAACTAACTAAAATTAGTTCGAATTAGTTAATTAGTTAATTAGTTAATAAATCTGTTAGTCTTTAAAAGTGCCACAGGACTCTGTTGTCTTTCTACAATAGACTAACACGGCTACCCCTTTGGAATTTGCAAAATTTAAGTTAATCATAGTGTCCAGGAAGTTGATGCTGATGGGAATGTTCTACAGAGAATTTGTTGGATGGTTAGTAGTTGCTGAAGCTGTGGTAGGAAGGACTTTAAAATGTCTTCCCAGAGGAGGAAGATATCATCAACATATCTCAGGTATATCATTGTTTTGTGGTGCATTTTTTTCCAGAAATTCTTCCTAGAGTTGCCTACTGAAGAAGAAAGCTCCTCATAAATCAGTACTCTCCACAACATACCTTTAAAGGTTCATGGGCTCTACATAAGCTTATCACAACATGTGGTATACCTCATCCAGTGCATCAAATGCCTCAATAACATCTCTCTGGTTGAAACCAGACAATCACAATGCTTTTGAATGAACTCACTTAGAAAAGTGATAAAAGACAAAACTACCATATCACCCTAGGGCGAACACTTCTCACAAAGCAATCACTCCATATCTGATCTTTCAATACTTGTCCTCAAAGAAAACCTGAACAATACCTTCAAAATGTGAGTATGAAAATTTAATTTCATAACTCTGCTAGACACCAAAACCACAGACTTATCAGGGACAGTGGTTTTATGGCTTATTACAATAATTTGTAACACACCACATTTCCTGCTGCCCTTAATTGGCCACTTCAAAAACTTTATATATAATAATCCAACCCTCAATTGCCCACTTCACTTCAAATGACTGCATATCCACCATGTGTTACCTCTTAGGCTAACAATCCATCGCAACTTGTATTTAGCTCAGATACTCTCAGTTTGACTACACTGAAGCCAAACACCCCCAGCTGCCCTGTGTCAGTTCACTCAGGCTCAGGGGGCTTGAGCTGTGGGGCTATAAAACTGCAATGTAGACATTAAGACTTTAAGTTGACCTTATTAAGTTGACTTAGAGAGTCTACCCTAGACTCTTAAGTCGACTTGGGGGCAGAGTTGGAGGGGTGCATTGTGGGAAGTGTGTCAGCGTGGCAGCAGAGAAGGTCTCCTTTCCCCTGGTCACTCCTTCAAAAGAGGAAGTGAGCTCAGCCCCTTCCCACTGTGCCTGGCAACATGGAGCCTGAGCAGGTCATGGACCAGCCTCTTCTCCTGCGCTTTGCCAGGCAGCTGCGCGACACTTGCCAGCTAGTGGTAAGGGTTCTTTGGCAACCCGCCAGCACAGAGGAAGACAACAGCCTGCACCCCACCTTGCTGCCTCAGCAAGCTGCCGCACTCACAGCATCGTGCTCTGTGCCTCGTCACTTCTGGGCACGTGAGGCCGGCAATGACTGATGGGAGCGGATCGTCCTCACCACCTGGGAGAATGACCTGTGGCTGCAGAGCTTTAGGATGAGCAAGCAGACCTTCCTCAAGCTGATCTGTGAGCTCACTCCTATTCTGCAACTCATGGACACCCAACTCCAACCAGCCCTGCCGGAGACAAGTGAGTGGCTGTCGCTGTGTGGAAGCTGGCAACCCTGGACTCCTACCACTGCATGGCCCAGCAATTTGTCATCGAGAAGGCCACCGTGGGGACCGCCGTCATGCAGGTCTGCAGGGCAATCAACCAGGTCCTGCTTGCCCACCTCGTCACCCCAGGCAACCTGTACGAACCCCTCAATGGCCTCACCGGACACGGCTTCCCCAACTGTGGGGGCATTGTGGACGCCACCTGCATCCCCATCCAAACCCCGGAACACCATGCCAGGAACTATGTCAACCGCAAGGGGTACTACTCCTTGGTCCTGCAGGCCCTCATGGACCCCCGCAGAATCTTCCAGAACATCTATGTGGGCTGGCCGGGGAAGGCACATGACGCACAGATCCTGTGCATCTCCGCCCTGTATAGGCGCATGCAGGCGGGCACCTTCTTCCCCGACCACACCATCACCATCGGGGACGTGCAGGTGCCAGCCCTGATCCTCAGAGATGCCGTTTACCTCTTGTTCCCGTGGCTGATGAAGCCATACACGCCCGCATGGAACTCTTCAATCAGAGGCTCAACCGGTGCTGCAGCATTGTCGAGCGTGCCTTCGGACGCCTGACGCCTCGCTGGAGGGCCCTTCTGACCCACCTGCAGCTCGGTGAGAGCAACCTCCCGGAGGTTGTCAGCACATGCTGTTGCATGCAATAACCTCTGTGAGCTGCGGGGGGAAAAGGGTCCCCTGCATCTGGGAGGCCGAGGCCAAGTGGCTCGCTGTGCAGTACAAGCAGCCCGATGACACCCTGCCCCAGACTCAGCTGGTCCAGCGGCAAGCACAGCTCACCCAAGATGCGCTGAGGGCCCACTTCAACAGCAAGGAGCACTGAGGGGTGGGCCTGCTACCAGCCCCTGTCACCTCCACCACCCGCCCATGCCTGTCCCCCCCACCACCACACCACACACCTGTCTCCCCCCTGCCCCACAACAATAAAAAGCATGATACACTGTATAACAGTGTTCAGGGCTTTTATTCAGAGGGGGAAATGGGGGATGGGAGCTGCGGGGGTTGGGAGGTTTGGGGGAGTGGAGAGGAGGCTCTGCTCTGTCATGCTCCCAAGCAGCAGGTCTGGCCAGCTCTGGAGCAGGGTGGTCAGGGATGAGTCCTGCCCTGTGGTTGGCCAGGGCAGGCTCTTCCTGTGCCAGGAGCTCTGGGAGGGAGGTCAAGGAGGTCAATTTAGGACTACTGTGCATCTACACTGGCTTAAGTCGACCTAAAAGGAGTTGTTATTAAGTTGACTTAACTTTTCCTTAAGTCGACTTAAGGAACTGCTTAAGTCGACTTAAGGAAAGCCCAGTGTGGATGCAGAGTAAAGTCGACGTAAGCCTCTTTAAGTCGACTTAATTTGTAAGTGTAGATGTACCCACTGTGAGGAAGAGAGGGTCCCAGAACCAGGGCTCCAGCCCATTCCTAATCATCTTCTATACTGCAATTTTACAGCTCTGCAGTGTACAACTCTGCAAACAGGGCTGTCCCTGGTGTGGTGGGGCCCAGGGTCGATCAGCCTGTGGGGGTCTTCCCTCCTCTCCCCCAGCACTCGGAGGGAGGGCTGGGCCAGAGCAGAGGTCAGGCTCCATACTCCCGCCCCACCCCTCGGCTGGCTGGTCTGCCGCTGGGGGTGGGGCAGACTGATGCAGGGTCTGGGCTTCTTGCTTCCACCCTGCCCCTGGGTAGCCTGGCTTGCTGCTGAAGGCAGGGGATGGAGAAGCAGCACGGGGCCCACCGAACCGTGGGGCCAGCGTGGTTGCCCCACTCACACTCCTCCCCCGCCCCGGGACAGCCCTGTTTGCAAACTTGAGTCAGCTGACATGGGCCAGTTACTGGTGTTTATTGGAATGTACACATATCCTTTGTTCCCTTCTCCAGACCTGAAGAACAGCAACATGTAGCTTGGAAGATTGTACCTTTTGCCAATCTAAGTGGATCCAAATACCTCACTGTGACAGGGTGTCTAGTGCCCCACGTGGCCTGGTGGGGTTAAGGTGTCCAAGTGGACCAATTAACCAGGCTGCACTTGGAGGAGGAGCCAGGGAGCAAGGACTAATTAAACATGTGGCACAGCTGGACAGGAACTGTGATTTTTTGGCGGGGTGGGGAGGGGAGAAGACTATATAAGGCCAGAGGCTGAGAGAAGCTAGGGGCTGCAGCGTGAGAAGACCAGGTAAGAAGTAGCCTACGGATATGCTAGAAAGGTTCAGGACTATGCACATCTTGACTACTGCTTGTAGGGAACCTGAGCTGGAGCCCAGTATAGAGGGTGGGCTTAGGTTTAGGGTTCTCTACCAGCTACTGGGAAAGTGGTTCAAGTAAGGTTGTGACTGGGAAAACTGCCTAGGCAGTGGGTCCTGACTGTGATACCCTGGGAGGAGACGATTATGGTGACCTTGAAGCTGGTGCAGTTGAATCCCAGGAGAGCAAGATACAGCAAATCACAGAGTGCAACTGCAGGAAGGGATGTTGGCTTAGCAGAACTAATCTCCAAATGCAGTCAGAAAGAAGTGCCCATCCACGGGTTAGTAGAACAACCCTGTGCTATATGCCTACCTGCCTGCCATTGCTTGCTATGTCACTCTCTGTCACAGAGAAAAGAGGAACTCTTCTTACAGGCTGAATGAATGTAGATTGTGCTGGATATTTGGGACATAATTTTGTTAATGTACTGCACTAATTACATTTTGAAACAAATGCCCTTTTTTAAATTTGCAAATTAACTTAATTTTTTTTTTTTACAAAAAAGCTTTTTTTTTTTCATTGTAAATATATTTTTAAAAGAATGCTGTGTCCAGAAACATAATCACCTAGGTAATTAACAATAATGATTTAAGTGATCAAATGGGCTTCTCTGAATAGCCACAGAAATAATACATCTTTATACGTTCAGTTTTGGGCAGACTAGTATGAACTTAATGGGTTGGAAACAGAGAAAAATATATGAAATTAAAATCACATTTCTTCTTAAATATTTGAAAAAGCAAGAGGCAGACTCTGAATAACCGTGTTGTGTAAGGTACTCCATATATTATATAGGAATAAATACTTATTTGTGATATGGATTCTAGCGTTATTCAGTTGTCTGTTTTCACACTTCGATCATTTAGGAAATAACTGTCCTGAATCATATGCAACATGTGTTAATTTATAAATGATGGTGACAGAATTACTCATTACAAGATCCACAGACTATATAATGGACAGCTGATGAAAACAATGTACTTAGTCTCCTGCATTTTGAGACTTGTGTGTCTAAAATGTATATCTGTTTACCTCTTCTTCAGATCTAGGAAAGATCTATGTAGCTCAAAAGCTTTTCTCTTTTACCAACAGAAGTTGGTCCAATAAAGACATTATCTCCCCCACCTTGTCTCTGACCTAAATAAAGAGATGGTCGGGTACAGGAGGCACCCCCACACAAAAAACATTAACTCTTAGACCAAAGACCCTACCAGTGTTGAGTGGGGAGAAAAGCTGAAATTTTTGAAGGCAACTAAGAATGACAAGCGCTCAACTCTCATTTAAAAAGTGGCCCCTTAACTCTTTAAAGTGCCTTTAAAAATGCCAGTCTAACACTCAGTACAGCCTTACTATGTTAATTTAGCTAGTGATTGTTTACTTACAAAATAAGCATGCAGTACAGGAATAGTAGAGTGTTCATTAAGAGCTTTTCTACACTGGGGGTGGGACTGTAATTCGATTTTCAAGCTGTCAAATTACAAAAGGTGAAGGTGAGTGATCACAGCTTGCTTGCTATGGGGCTGGTGTCCACACTGCTCACATTACTTCCTGAAATGCACTGCACTATGAGGAGTAGGTGCATGGGCTTGGGAGGAGGCAGTTGTCCTCCGCTCACTTCTCCTCCCCTCTTCTCTAAAGGGGAAAAAAGGCAGGAAAAGCTTTCCTTGCTGTTTCTCTGTCGCAGGCACAACAGAGAGCCGCAGTGCTACGTGCAGAAAGAGGAATTAATTGAAAACTTCCCAGGGCTGCAGGCAGGAGAGGAGCTATGTTGCTACGGTGAATCAAAATGGAGAAACTGGAAAAGCAAGATTAGAGCTACTCTCCGGGACCTAAATTTGAATTGTAGGATGTCAAACTCAGTGCTATGCTATTTGCAGGGGCCCTGGTCTACACTGACAGTGAAGTTTGACATAATGCTGCTTACCTTGATCTTCTGCAGCCTGTGTCTCCACTGTCACAGCAGTAAATATATATATAAAAAAAGAGCTGTAATTCAACCTGCTAACACCAACCCTGCAAGTGGCATAGAACTGATGTTGAAATCTACAATTCAAATTTAGGTCCATGTAGCCAGAGAGTAGTTTTTCCAGTGTATGCTACACCTCTCCTGCCTGCAGCTCCAGAAGGTTTTCAGTTAATATCTCTCTCTGCATGCAGCACTGAGCCTCTCTGTTGTGCCTGCAGCAGAAAAACAGCAAGGAAAGCTTCTTCTGCATTTTTCCTCTAGAGAAGAGGGGAGGAGGAGTGAGCAGAGGACAACTGCCTCTCCACGACCCTATGCACCTACTTCTCATCGTGCAATGCATTTCAGGAAGTAATGTGAGCAGTGAGGACACTAGCCCTCGAGCAAACAATTTGCTGTGATCTCTCACCTTCACCTTCTGTAATTTGACAGCCTAAAATTGAATTACAGTCCCACCCCCAGTGTAGACAAACCTGGGTCGGTGTTACCAGGTCAAATTATAGCTCAATTTTTTTTTCAAATGTACTGCTCTGATAATGGAGACAGGCGTCAGAAGTTCGAGGTAAGCAGCATTAGGTCAGTGTAGACCAGAGCAAAGTCCGGGAACAGTTTGCCTATTCTTCCCTAATGACTGTTTCTTTTACTACATCTGGAATAGACGGTGATGAAAATCTTACTTTGCTAAATGCTATGGAAACATCCTAGGTAAGGCTTAACTTGCGGTACTGTTTGAGTCACAAATTAGGGAGCATTCTACTTGTCTCTGAAATATTGCTTATATTACTGCCAGCAAAATGGTATCACTAGTAATAAATAACATTTAAGATATAAAACAAAGACTGTACATCTGAAGGGGACCAACATAGGGAACTATGGATTTGGGATGCCACGCTCGCTTTAAGTAGAAGAAAAAAACACTTATAAGTAACCCCCTAACCCATTTCACCAGAAGGTTCAAAAGAAATGCAACTACCGAGAGAAATCAGCTACTGAAATCAAATTGTTCACACAATTCAGGTATAATAAAGCTATACATTGTATTGTATTCAATTCAATCACTCAAAAGCAGATTTTTGACTTTTATGAACTGTTAGTGGAAGAATTCCAGAATACAGCGAGGTAGGTACGAGTATATGTTGTAATTAAGTGAGATGCATGACACTTTTGTCATTTTTGTCATGAACATTTACCAGAACAAGATTTTAGTTGCAAGGATATTTTTACAGAAGCGACTATGAACACTAAAACGCACAAATGTTCACTACTGTATTTGGAAAAGAAGTTGAACCACTTTGAAAAACTTTTTATTCTTTCCACAATACCTTGGTTGACCAGTCATGGATGTTCACAGATAACTGGTGCCTAGGGAATTTGCTTCAAAAACAAAGATCATCCAATTAGAGAACAGAAACGCCATCACGTGCCTGTGGTGACCTGCAATCAGACATGCAAATAATTTTTACCAAATAGCAAACATACAACCGTTTGAATGTATCACGGGCTAAAACTTGCTTGCACAACCACTCAGTCGCACAAGTGCGAGCAATGAAGAAATCTGTTGAAAAGCAGGCTGGCAGTGGGCAACTCACGCGGGGGGGAGAGCTAAACCTGTTTGCTAGGCTACTCGCAACAAAGAGTTTGAGGGCTCTACGCCGGCCTGACTCCGGTGCGGCGGGGAGCAGGAGCGGATGCAGTGACTGCGCAGGGCGCATCAGTAATTGATTACCGCCTGGCGGGCCAGGCAGCCAGCCACCAAGAGCTTTTTCTTCTTTTATCAGTGCCCGCACATGCACACACCTGCGCCAGGCCCCGCAGATAGACGCGGGCATGCCTGGCTCCAGCTTCCCAGTGCGGTGAGGCAACGCATGCACTGGCCACAAACTCCAGCCCCGAGGGCCCATCCCGGGGAGCATCCGCCCCGGCCTGAGCCGGGAGACTTAGCCGCTGCCACGTGCGCTCGGCGGGCTCTGCAGGAGCCCAGCGCCCGGCCAGGGGCCGCTGCAAGCAGCTCGCTGCCTGGCGGTGTTTTGCCTGTGGGAGGGAAGTGGGTGGGCGAAAGGAGCCGGCTCCTTCCCCGGCGGAGGGCACGAGAGCCGCTGTCACACTTCTGCGCCCCAGGGGCTGCTCTTGCAAGCGGCGGGCTTGTCTGTGGAGGCAGCCAGTGTCCGTCAACCCCGACGGACAAACTCCCCCCCCCCCCCCCGTCGCGGAAAGCCCCTCCCTCGCCCCCTCCTCCTCTGCCACTCGCGCTGCCGTCAGTCTGAGCCCAGCGCGGCTCCGAGAGCGACAGCGGCGGCAGCGTCTGCCCAGCCAAACCGGGGCGAGCCAGCAAGCGCTCCCCGTCTCCTGCCGCCGCTCTTCCTCTCCTTTGGGCTGTGCCTCGCCAGGCGTCCAGCGGCTCCTCCATGAGCCCCGCCGACTGAGCTGTCACCCGCCCGCACCTGGAGCCCGGCGGGCGCAGCGGCAGCATGTCCCGAAGGAAACAGAGCAAGCCCAGGCAGATCAAACGTAAGTTTCCTGCGGGGGGCTCCCTCGGACTGACTTTTGTGGCTGTCCTCCTGTGGGGGGTGGAGGTGCGGGGTCCCGACTGCAGCCTGGGCTGGGGGTTCAACTCCGCCAAGGGCAGGAAGGGAAGAAAAGCTCCTTTGGTGTCATCCGAGCAGCTTGCTCAGTGCTGAGCGCCCGCCTGCTGCTCTGGAGCTGTGACTGCCGCCCCCGCTCCCTGCAAAACTCCCCCGCTCCGGCTGGGAAGCGAGTCACTTTCCTAGTTCCAAGTTGAACGAACTTCGGAGAGCAGCGTCCGCTCGTTTGCAAAGAAGTGTGCGCGGGATCCAGTCCAGTTGGAGGGTGGGGGGGATCCAGGCCAGGCTTAGGTTGCAGAAGGACCAGCGCATCGCAAAGAAACACAAAAGCGGGTGCAGGAAAAGTTCCAGCAAAGGGAGCACCGGGGAAGGCGCCTGCTAACCTACTGCTTCGTTGGGCAGTGTCATCTTTCGGTTCCCTTCTTCTCGGCGCTTAGGTTGGCACTGTGAACCTCCCTGCAGGATTTGCTTTGCACCTAAACCATTTGCAGATAGGCGCCTTCCTTTGTTGTTTTCAGAAGTTGAGCCCTTTTGAAGGGGAAATATTTTTGGTTAGGTTAGACCCCAGGTGTATTGGTGACTCGTAGGCAAAACTTTTCTTCCTGATAGTGTCCATAGTTCACTTTTCCTGCCTCGGATACATAGCAGTGACATGAGCTCTTCTCTCAACTTCGTAAACTTTTCTGTTCTTCAGATTATTCAGCCGAACGGTCGGTACTCAAAGAAGTGTAAGGGCGTTTCAGAACAGAGACAGTAAATCACTTTCTTTAAAAATCAGCATCACTGAGTTGCTACAACTTCACTGATGTGCTGTAGCCTAGAACTACTTTAAAACCAACCATCATGTGACTCGGAAAGGAGCTTTTAATAGCATTTTTCCTCACTGAATTCGGACTCCAAAATGCTCATCAATCGCTTACTTCTGGTGGAATTTTTTGAACTGATGAATTGGTTTAACAAACAAGATGAGCTGCAGGTTGGAAAAAAAAAACCTGGTTACTGTAAAACATTTGTGGATTGTGTTGGTAGAGCATCCCTGCTTAGTGGAAATTACTTTTTAACTATCTTTAATTTGGTAATAGAAACAGCCTGGTCCTGATTAAGTTTTGTTTACTGAACTTAGTATATAATAATAAGTAATTGCCACTTTTTGTGTAAGGCTTTTAAATCCTTGATTATTTTCAAGCAACTTTTTCAATTACTTTGGGTTTTGATACTTTTAAGAAAACAAGCTGTGCTCTTTTAAACCTATTCAAGTATTACCTAATATGCATTGATCTATTAAAGTATTTGCTAGTGTAGTTAATATTTTAAAACTGTATATGATATGGGATAGATTCTCAATGTTATTAGTTGGGAAGGCTTTCTAATGGATTATTGGTATCTTGAATGTGAATAAATGATAAACATGAATTAAATGTATGGCACAAAGACCCCCTGATTCTATTTTTGTATACTTTATCTTCTCAATTAATTACGTTAATTTTTAAATGTCCACTTCATAATGACAGATAAATGTTTGGATACTAATTGAAGATTATGTACTTCTGACATAGGTCACAAAGGATTTCTATGGCTTTACTGTATGGCATTAAATGTTAACCAGAAAGCTTTTGATTTCTCCATCATAAGTGACACATAGTGGTTTGCATGTACATGAGTATATGTAAATATATAAGAATAAACATAATTGCACATAACATATAGGTGGAAATGTGTACATTGCATTATACATTTGTGTGTATATTTTGATTTTTAAGGATTTTATTTTTCCATTTAAGTTATCATGTGAATTTACGCTGTCAGGAGAAGTGAAACAAGGTCACCAGAGTTGGAGGGCGTACTATGTACCAGATTACTTCCAAAGGATGCTTTTTGAGGAGGGAACGGGGGGGACTGTGCCTTACCTAGTTTGTAATTTTTATTCATGGATCAATCAGTGCCCTGTACAGACAGTGTCTTCTATGTGACCAACCATAAATGATGTTTTCTCAGACTTTGAGAAAAGTTTATTTTGAGAAGACACAGCCTTCATTAAAATGTGTTTTGGATATTATTATTTAAAACAAGCCAGATAATATGTTTGGCATAAATAATAATTTGAAGCTAACTTTTCTTCAGCTGTTATTGGAACAAAAAGTCAGAGTTGGAAAATGCTGACTATAAGAAATGTCAGTAAAAATAATAGAATCACTAGTGACAAGACTAGACCACCATTTTTAAGTTTGAAAACTCTTCAATTTGCAATAAAACTCTACATTTTGCTGATAGAGCATGCACAATTTAGAAGCTCTATGTCAAGCAAAAAGTCAGCTTACACTAGGAACTCTGAAGACAGTCAATTTAAAGGACAAAAAGGTTGTTGGGCACAGTTTTTTTCTTTTACTGCATACAGTTCCCTGCTATCTAAAATTGTGATTTATGCAGTATTTTAATATTTTGCTTATTCTTTCCCCTTGGGTGCTCTCTGGGCAGCGATAAAAAGGCGACGCTGAAAGAGCACCATTAATTTGCTCTGATGACTGGCCAGATAAGGGGAGATAATGGGAAAGATAAGCGGAGAAGATATACCATCAGAAACCCGATTATTACCATTAAAATTCCAGCCCAGCAATCTGCAGAAGCCTGATAATTCCTTCTCCGTTTCCACCACTTTGGATGATAAGGCAAAAAATAGTCACTCAGTGCTCCTTGATTAGACTGCCTGGGTTTCCTGATAATACTGTGATAAATTATGTATTTTGCCCCCACGTTTTGTCCCAAAAATTCAGATTTTTTTTCCTTTCCAGGTCTATATTTTTCTCCCCTCCCCTAAAAAAACCCCTCTCTTTCATCAGCTATTATTGTAATACTAGTTTGATAAAAGGCACTGATAGGATAGGAGGTATTTTGTATGGGAGACCCATATCAATGTTATCAGCCCATCTCACTGCACCAGCTGCTAGCTGTTGTTGTTTTTAGCCTTATCGCCTCCTGCCAATATGCCAATAAATTGCCCAGATTGTTCTCCATTCTGTGGCTGCGCTGCAAAATTTATGACAGAAATGATGATTTTTTTTTTACCAGTGCATTTCTTTATGATTAGCAAATGTGTTGTGTTTGCAGTTTTATTGTTATTTTCTTGTTCCTCATGCAGTTGACTCTGGTCTAGTAATGTGTTCACTGACCTGTATGTCCCCAACTTCAGTCACACTTAAGTACAGTGGTTTATGGATAAGGGGAGGAATGTTGGCGGAAACATTTTTTTTCCCCAATGAAGCTCTGTTACCTAAATACTTGAATAAAATTCTTTAAGGACTTTTTCATTAGCCGTACGGTAATGTTTTACCCCCTGCACCCCAGAAGTCGTCTTTGAAAGATTAATGGAATAGTTTCTCATACAACTTTTGGTTTGGTTTGTAATTTGGGTAGTATAGCATCAAGATTGTTAAGTACAATGAGATTGTGAAGAAAAATGGCGAAGTGTTTATGAAACCTGGCTTAGGAAGAAAAAGAAGTCTGATGAAACAGTCAAGTTGAAAATTAAATATGCTAAATAAATGTTTTAAAAGTAAAATGATTCTTGTCAAGAGAAGTCTGGTTAGCAATTCACCATATCAGGCTTTCCTGAAGAAGTTTTGAATTGATTTATGATGAAGAAATTGTCTGTACAGCGTTTGAGGTCTTATTCCAAGCTATTTCTTATGTAATATACGAGAATTATAAGGAGAAAACCCTGACATTTGAATGTTTTCCCCTCTGCTTTATTGCACTATTTTCTGCCATACCTGTTATGATTTTTTAAAAAATAGTTTACAATTAGCCTTTCTTTTATAATATGGCTGATAGCATTGTTTGAAAAAAATCATCTTCAATTTTAACCTTATGTGGATGGTATTGTATTTCAAGAAATGCAGTTCTTTTTAATACTACCATGTTTGAGTTTCTATTTTCTTTATACGATACTACATATTTCAGATATCCAATGAAAATGTGTTTTTATACTATTAGTTACTAAGAACACTTGCAAATGAACAATAAAAAAGAAACTGTTTAATATATTGATGGTTCTTTCACAATGGTAACTCAAATATCTCTTGCATCTTTCACCTGCCATAGGCTTAGACAAGTTTTTCTCTAAAACAAAACCATTACTTCTCTTTTAATCTTAGGGAAATTGTTGTTTTAAAGAAGAAAATACAAGGACGGCCCTATTTGTTTAAAAATGTTGCTATAAAATTATGTTTCCCATGGGGGATATATTATCAAAATTCTATATTTGTGATATCTAATTTGCCTTTAGGAGAAAGTAATGATTAGCGTAGTTCTGCAGTTAAAAATTTACAAAATTATATTTGAAGAAGTGTAGTGCAAAATAAAATGTACATAGTTGTTTTGAAGTTATTATAAATCAAAACAATGCATGCAATGGTATTTATGAAAATTGATATTTATACAGTTTGAGTTGATTTTTCATAAGCAGACTCCATATGAGAAGACTAAAATGTTCTATTTTGCTTTGTTTGGCAATATATAGAAAAATCTACTGATTTTAGGGGCTCATAAATCCTTTAGTGGAGTTTTCTAAGTTCAAATAAATGCAATAATACAGACACAGATACACTACTATTCAGATCCACTTGGCTTGTACATAAGCATTTGAGTTTAGAAGTGGAACTCAGAAGCGAAAATCTCTTTTTTTTGAATAAAATTGAAAAGTACGTAAAATTTGACCTGTTGATATTTGTAAAGGACTCAGAGCTAAAAGTAGGTTTGTACATAAAGTAGTACAATCTTCATCACTTCAGAAGATAGACATTTTTTCTTTTAATGACAGAATTTAATTGTGTACTCTCCTTTAAGTCTCACAATAGCATCTAAAAAGGCGCTTCAAATGTTTTAGTTCAATGACAGCAGAGCTTTAGGTAAGCAGCTGCCTATCTTTTGAGTAGGAAACAATCGTGGTGACTTTATTTTTTGTAAGACTAAGTACCAGTTCCTTGCAAACAATTTATCTTTATGTTGCAAGATACGTACAGAATATGTTAAAACGGAATATATGTTTGCAGTCATGTATTAAAGACATATAAATATTATATCATTCAGCTGTGAGGGAAAGTAATGCAATTAGATAATTTGCTCCTAATTTTTCGTCTCTACTGATTCATACTTTTGTTAGATGTGTAATAGCTAATGCAAAGATTCATGCAGAATTTTGTGTAATGAAGTGAGGAGGAAAGCACGCCATCCATCAGTAATACAATTATTTTCCATTAAACGTAAAGAGTGCTTTATCAATACTATAAAGATAGCTTGCTAATAAAGAAACTTGGTTTATTTTGTTTTAAAAGAAAAAGGCTTGATTCTTTCAAATGAAGTATTTTGTTTGACTTTTCTTTAGAAAAGACAAAGAATTAAATAAGAAAGTTTTCAGATGGTGTGCTCAAAATGTGTTTGCACCTCAAATTAAGGTTAAGGGAAATTCGTGGGAGACAAACACAAAGTTGTAGTTAATATAACAATAGCCAATTCATTTAAAAATGGTTGAAGCCAGTATTGCACTTTGGCTTCAGGGATCCAGAGGGGTCTTTCTGGAGTGACCTTTGTTCCACATTGGTGGCTTTTACCTCTGGATTTTATTATTTTTCCATATTCGACTAAGAAAAGAAACAGCCCCACTCTTGAAAAATGTACCTAGACACTTGTGACTTAAAATGTTATTACCCTCTCAAAATACAGTATGATTTTTCTGTTTGGAATTGCTCTAGCAAGAAAATTCCTAAGCTGTACTTTTGAAGTTTTTTTTCAGGGGGGGAGGAGGAGTCTGTCCTATTCAAGGTATCAGTATATAGCATTTACATTGCCATTTTTTTATGTTTATTATTTGTTTTGGATATGGGTGGAAATAGCCAATTAAGTTAGTGGGTCTGAATGCAGAATTACTGTGCTTAAGAAAGGGATGTACCTCTTTAAAAGTATTAGCATAAAGATAGCGCATTTGTTTATTATGTTTCAAAATCAGAGACTAGTATCTCTGCCACAGGTAACAATTGACTTTTCAGGCTTCAAGTTAATAGCCTTGTCTCTTGCTTGTAGGGATCAATATTAGTATTAATTAATCACCGTTATCAGCCCTAGGATCTGGTTCTATTTGTTGTTACATCAGCAAAATATCAATATAGAAAGTGGACTCTCTGATCGTCATGGCAACTTCATCTCTTGGGTCAAAGAAAGTTTATCTTATCTGTGCATGGAGAGTGGCAAACTGTTTAGGGATCTAGTTTGAACTCTAAGAACATTGATTTAGTTTTTGTTTGTGAATAGAGGCTGAATTCCAATCACAAGGGATAGGTAAGATTTAAATATTAATGCCCAAAGGCTTGTCTGAGAGGGTGTCATACGATTACTGTCAGATTGTCTTTTTGAGATGACACGAAGGTAGAGAAGGAGAATTGTGTAGTCAGGATTATTTAAAACACAATAATTTGTCCATTTGACAAACATTTTAAGGAACGTATGATGATTTTTTGTAATTACATAGTAATATTACTACTTGCATGTGATCTTATAGTCAGGGATTCCTCCACTTAGGCAGAAATCAGTATAGAATTAGTTCAGAAATGCCTGGGATAAGGAAATATCTTATTATTTATTCTCTGTTAGGAGAGTAAAACAAACAAAAAAGAAGGCTGAGAAGACTAGGGAGGGTTGATTTCATTATTGTAAACTACTGGAATAATGACAAGCAAACAAAAACGAGGAACAATCTGAATACTACAGGCTAATCAGTTATAGTTACCCGTGGAGACTGATGAACTGATAAAAGTATTTTATGAGGCTCTAATAACAAAATATTACTAGTATTATTTTATTAAGCACCATGTAATATTAACAGATCACATTCTATGTCTTTTGTCTAAGACATCAGATTTGAGACTGTTAAATATATATAATCATATTATAGTTATATCTTATGCAGGGCAGTTTTAAAGTCATAAAAATCCTAATATGTATAGTCTTGCATAAACACACTTTCTTGAATTAGTTATTCTTTAATGTGTATGTGTACTCAGGTGCATACTGTCTATAGTGTCTCAATCCACGTTGTGTTTGAAGCATAAATTTAAGATGTCACTGCTGTAACGCCCAAGTAATTCAGCAGATGCTACTTTTCTGCTTTTATTTTCCTGCAGGTGAGGAATTACAAAGTTTCCATGTGATATCAAAGAGTGAAGCAGCCAATTTAGAATATATTCATTTGGAACCCCAAAATATACACAGGGTAATTTAATACACCTTCAGTAGCAAAAAGGAGTTCTTGTGCAAAAACACTCACATAACACTTACATTGCAAAAGGAATCACTTGGAATTGACAAATCTCATTGATTATTTAGTTTTATCTAATGCTTTGAAAGGATAATGCCAGGATGCATTGCTAACAATTGTGGATGGTTGTCACAGTATGTTTCATTGTAGGCAGTTTAGTCTGTTGTAAAGTAAAAGTACAGTATGTAATCTTGAGTTATTTACAATGCTTTGAACTATTATATTTAATGTAGAGACATTTAACAAAAAAAGAGGATTTTTTTAAAAATAAGTTAACCATTCTAAAAATCAGCAAAAAACATACTCCTGTCTTTGTTAGATATGTTGAATGAACTCTATTGTGGTTATGGATCCTCCATCTTATGATTTTTGCTTCTAGACAATCGGTAATCTTGTTACATGTTTAGGGTAAAGGGCAAGGTTTCCGTCCTTTCTTGCCATTGGCATTTTTATTCTGAAAAGTCATATAGCATTTCTAAAGATGCGGGAATAGGTAACATGCATCTTTATTAGTAATCCTGTGAAAAAGTTTGCATTTGAAAGTTGCCATGTGTTTCATGTTTATGAAATTAGTCAAGGCTAAAAAAAATTGGGACATATTCTCTCTCTCGTTACCTTCATGCCATCCTCTCATTGCTTATATGTAAATAAAGATATAGTGTGGCCCCAAACTTTCATATGATTGACAGTTAACTTTTGACACTTCTATAGAACTTTCTTTTTTAAAATAAGGGAACATTAAATTAATAGATCTATAATGTGAATATTACTACTCATGGAATATCTAGATTAACACTGGGTTAGCAGTGAATTATTTGAACTTTTTTTCATAAATTCTTACATATTATTTGCTGCACTCTCAGGGTTGAATTGGAGTGATGTTACTTTGTGCTACTAGACTTGTAGCTTTCAGTCTGTGATTAGCTATCATAACTGTGTCACAGGCTGATTTTAATGTATCCAGTCTTTCTACCCAAGAAAGATACAATGTAATGCAATAAAATACTACAGCATTTTCAAAGTTAGTTATTTTGCTTTCATCTGTATCTAACCTTTTCTGAAATTGACAGTATTAATCTAATTATGAACCTTAAAGAATAGGTTCTGCAAACTCTTGCATATGTTCTTACCTTCATGAACATGAATAATCCTATTGACTGCAATGCACACTGTAGTGTGTAAGTGTTTACAGGATTGGGGCCTAAATAACAAATGTAGTGATTATAGTTTAAGAAGTTCAGAGTTTGTAGTTAATGGATTTTTTTAAGTGCCAGTGAGGACCTTGATTGAATAATGTGCTTTGCATTGTACATAAATGACTTTCATTGCACAGATTTGCTCCTTTCACGAGTGTCACCTTTTACAGCCTTTATTTTTCAGTGAGGTATGCTTTTTATGTGACAAATTTATAAGGAGAAATTTTATATTGCCTTTTAAGAGCATATTTGCATTTATTATATAAATGTGAATTTTAGCAAGAGTAGAATGTATTATGGTGGAGAGTACTATATGCTGTATCGGCCACAGTATAACAGAAGAAATCTTGGTAAGTATTTAGTGTAAAGAATATCTTTTTGAAATTCAATAAATTTGTTAATACTTCCCATAAAATACAGGCAAATGTTTATTTAGGCAGAGAGGACATTTTGTATAGATTGATTGTTATCTCACTTATGCTGGTGTAATTCCACTGGATTCAGTGGAGTGACTTTTGATTTACACTTTTGTAAATGAGTTCAGAATGAGGACTCTACAACTTTAAACATGACTATTGTTACACTGGAAGAGAGGGAAAAGCAAAATTTGCAGATTGTTTATGTTAATGTTACAGCATCAGAAAAAAAGCATATTCCCTTTGTAGATCGTTATCTTCATGTGAAAATGTGAATATTCCTACCGACTTATTGAATTTTGATTTTTATTTCCAAACTTTCAATTCAGGGCTTTATATTAAGCATTTATGCAAATTGCTACATGGAAACATTTGGTGGGACTCAGAACTAGGACCTATATGTACAAAAGTACTTTCTGCAGGATGTCACAAAGGCAGTGAGCCCCCTAAAATCAATTATGTCTACCAGACAAGGTCCTGACTCCATATCCATTGAGGTCTGCTGCAAAATTCCCTCCGGCACAGGGTGAGTCCAAAATTACAAATGATTTTTAAAAAGCACTTCCCCCCTTCTCATCCATTAAAATGTTCATTCTTACAAATGCAGAGGGAAAAAGCTTCTAATTTTACTTGGACCTAGAATACATTTATTTTGAAAATCTTTAAAATGAGTTTGATATTGTGAACATTTTATCAGTTAGGTGTATTTTGGCCCCTTCATCCACTTGATTCTGGTTGCAATGGACATTCTGAATACTTATTACAGCAGCTTGTGGTGGTGTTTTGGGTACTCTTACTCATGTGAGTAACCCTTACTTACAAGAGCAGTCCTGTTTGAGTAGGATTATTTGAATGACTAAGGATTGATTAGTCTCGTGAGTATAGGTTTTAGAATCAGGCTCTTGGATTGCAAATAACTTATGTACAAACGAAGCTTAATTTTTATATGAATGCTTTATTTTTTATTTAGAAAGCTCTTTTTTGTAGCCACTCCAAAATAAATATGGCATGTCAGTGAACACTGGCCAATTTAAGTACTGAGAAAAACTTAATATATTTGAAAGTAATTTAAAAAATATATATTGGCTCATTGCAAAAAATACAAGTCCACTCCTTAACAATGTGCATCTTGGGCAAACAGGCGCATATTTTGCCATCAAGTTGCTTAAGCTTCTGAAGTCAGGGCTACAACTGGGTCAGATGATAAGGTGAGCACAACAGAAAAACGAAGAGCGCCTCTGATAAAAACTGATTGATTGATGTCTGGCTTCCCCACCATCACAAGCAGTTGACAGTTAGTTCGGGATCAGATGATTTGGTTTTTGCGATAGAAAATGGGGCCTACTAGGCAAGTCTGAAGGACAAAAAGGTCAGTTTCTGTGTAGTGTCAGGCAGGGCTGGGCTCCCAAAAGGTGGGGCATTGGATTATATTCTTTTTAGTTTTAGGACTTAACTTTTTATGGTTCATTGAAAGATGAAATTATCTGGCCAATGCCAGCATACGAAAAAAGGATGGGGGAGCACAGGAACAACAACAAAAATACCCTTTAACTTACTAAAAAGTAAATTTACAGAAAAAAACCTCATGATTTTTTAAAAAAAATTAATATTTATTTACAGTTCACGTATAGACCCATTTAGCTTATAAGCTCTGGTAGTGAATACTTGTTACTCTATATCTAGCACTGCAGTTGCAATAAAGGAAATTCTTTTACATACAGTAGAGGAATATAATGTAAAGTGGGTTTGTATATTCAATGGGTTATTACGTACTATGTATCTTTGACAAGATAAAAATTAATTACTACAGTACACTTTTCAATTTTTCTAAAAAATAAAACTCTAAAATGAAGGAGGACGCCATAACAGTGGGATAATGTTGATGCTTTACTACAGCACTAAGAACTCTGAATTTTATAATCTAAATATATCATTTCTACTCAGAACGCGGTACAGTTAGCAGTCAAGGTGGGAAAATGAAAATGTTAATACAATAGCTTTCAAATGCAAAGGTTTTCTCACTGTAAGCCAGGAAAATGTGCATAACTCTCACACAATTGGAATTGGGACAACTTGTATTTAAATTTAGATTTTGGACAGTTTGATACTCTTGAAATTCTTTTCTTTCTTTCTTTTCTTTGAGTTTTAAGGGTCAGATCTCCAAAAGACAGCTGGGTTTTCGCTAATGTGGTTGGCTTAATGTTGGTAAGATGAATTCTGCAAGGTTCTGTGCTTCTGAAAATAAAAGCAGGAATGTAATATGAAAGTCCATAGTATAACATGGAATTCTACCAGTAATAAGTGAGCAGTGCAGATGAACTGGTGATTTCTTTGAACTGTGATTAGTTATGCTTCAAGGACTGTTGTTTTCTTACTGTCTAATCTGTAAGGACTTGATTAATTTTTTTTATAAAAGACATGCAGGAATTGCACAGGATTATATCATGGATCTTTTGCATGGGAGCTGAAGAATATGTTGGAGGCGTAATTAAAAAACTAAAGTTCAGAACTTACAGAAGTAGACTATAGTGGTGTATAAGAGCATCGTCAAGAGCACGACAGATCACATTATTTGGGTTTTTGTGGATTTTTGTACAGTGTTGTGGTGTCCTCCTACAGTAGCATTACCAGTGGTGGTTAGAAGCAAATTGTAGCAGACCATACATACTTGCATGTATGTTACAGATTCATAAGTATGTTTATCTGAGAAAATTTGTACAGTAAAGTATTTAGACTTCATACAGTAAATCAGTTGCGTTTTAAACACGTCTTTCTCTTTAACTATTTAAAAATAATTATAGATTTCATGAATCTTACTAAGGAATTTTTTTCTTGAATGCATGTTTTTTCATATTTGACCAGGGAGAGTGCTCTGCCTTACTTTACTTGTTTTAGAGTTGTATACCTCTAGGGTGTGTAATTGAGAGCTATCTAATTATACACAGAGGAAAATCAGGATTGATGAATTTAAAAGAAAAAGTCATGCAGCCAAAATAATCAAGATCAGCAATTCTTATAAATGGAAATTAACAATCAGCTACTTAGACCAGCTAGACTATAATTTTATGATTAGTCCTGCAGCTTAAGACATCTCTTTTAAGTGGGAGTGTGCATTGGGGATGTTATGACTGTACTGATTAGCCTGACATTCACTTTGACGTTCTTTGACTGTTGGATCAGAAGTTTTCACTATCAAGAAAGAACACTGGAGTTCAGGTATAAAACGTTTGTAAAACACAGCTTTTGGGATCCCCTCCCACCCCCAAATAGTGATTATCAATCATAGAACTCTCTTGGCAAGTATAATAACTCCTGCAACGTAGAACAAAGGAGAAAACTAACACTGAATATTTGGGGTTGTATTCTTTTCTCATTTACACTGGTGCAATTAAAGGTTAATGCTACTGAAGTCAGTAGAATTATACCAGTGCGAAACTGGTGTAATAGAGGAGACACTTTGTGCCCTGATTCACCCTTTTTGAGAGATTAAAGGTCATTTGAACATTTTCAAACACTTTTTGCAAGAATGCATAGTAAGTTTTTTTTTTTTTTTTTTTTTTTTTTAAGTATTCCGATTACATGGCTAACATTCTGTTTTGGCTTCATTTTTATTTTTTAATTGAGTACTATTTTATATTTGCCCAGTTAATCCTGAACTTCTGCAAAGCATTTTCTGTCCTTTATGGTGCTGAATTATGCATTGAATTGTTTTAATTTATAGAAGTGCTAAAAATCAGTTTCTCAAGAGACCTGCTGCTAACTACATATTTATTATTAAAATATTTATTTATTAAAACAGTAACATTGAAAAATGTTTTACAGTCAATTTGGTGGCCTCTGTCCAGTTCCCAATGGACAGATGCTTGCGCTGCAAAAATACCACTGTGCAGATGGCACTATTTGGCAACTTTCTTTAGTCTTCACTTTTTATTATCATTCTCGTATTGAAAGGCAAACGAATCATGGTTCTCTAATAAGACTTCAAGAACTTTCTTGAACTACTATCGGTTTCTGTCGCATCTGTATAATAATGTTATTGATAATTTTCAGGTTTGGAAAAACAGACAGATTGATAGATTATCTATATAGATAGAGAGGATATAGATATAAATTGAGAAACTTTAGATTCAGTTTTTTAAAAATGATCCATAATATTGAGTGCTTTGGTTTCTGGATGCCCAAGCATCACATTTCTGGGGCCTAGTAGGAGGTTCTAGCTCCCATTGAAGCGGTGCCTATCAATGTTATAATCAAGGCAAAACAGTTCATCTTTGGTGCAGCTAGCAACAGAAATCAGACCTCTTGATGCCCATTCTTATGGTTTAGCCACAGTGTGATCCTTCTCTCTTTTGCTAAAACGCTCAAATATTTGTAGCAAAGGAATTGTATCTCTTGGACTATAATGTCTGGTCGAAATAGCCCATCTGTAGTTAAGTTTCTCTCTCACTACTAAAACACCTACGGAAGTACTTTTATTGTATATCAGACTCTTATTTTAATATAAGATCACAAGTAGAGAGCTATTGCCTTCTGCAATGGTAAGCTCTCTATTTTCAGCATTCAATGTCTGTTTTATTAAGTTTCTGCTAATGATGTGGAGTTTTGTTTTGGAAACAGTCTGTCTCAGATTTCAGTGCTGTGCTATTTATAGGTTCCATCATTCAAAGAGAAGTTTATCTCTTTTAGGTTTTTATCCGAAGTTCTAAAATTTTTGAACTGGTGTGCCAGGAACAGTTCATTTTTCATACATATCAAATACTTTACATACTGAGTGATTTTTAAGATGCCTGTCGTATTTTTATCCAGACTATTATATCCAGACAGATTTTTCTTTTTTAAAACATTTGGCCTTGTGCCAAATACGTTGCTCTTTTTTACGCTGTATTAAGGATGCTTTATACTTGAAATACATCCAATAATTTCATCTGTATAACTGGCTTAAGTTTATATTGGGGTTGAAAGCAGTGGTGGGAGTAAAAATGTAAACCCACAAAGAAAACAGACGTAATAGAAAAATGAAGACCTTAATTTGTAAATATCACTGTATACTTTTTGCTCATAGAAATGATACAAAGCATAATTAAAAGTGAAAAATTTTGATTTTCTTTTAATTAACTTTAAAAGGAATGGACCCAGAGATGAAATAGGAATTAGCATGAGGGGAGAGTTGCACAGATAAATGGCATTTGTCCTGAACCTCTTGAAAAATGAAGTTCAGAGTTTAATGAAAATAAAATGTGTTTATAGGAGCTGACTTTATCACACAGCAGATGGCTTTCATCGGAGCTGGTTGAATTATTCACTGAATAATTTCCCCAAGAAATTTAGCCCACTTTTTTCTTGTATTAGACATAAGCAGGTCCTGATGATTATGACTTTAAAAGTGCCACAGAACTCCTTGTTTGTTATGTTAATTTTAGTATCACGACGATGATTTAAACACCATTAAGTAGTACGAATGCTTGAGGAAAATCTCTGGCCATTGGATCGCCTCAGAGAGAGAGAATGTAATGAAGAGGGAAGAGAGACAGAGAATAGGAGATCAATGGACCTAGGAAATTTTAGGATATCTAAATACGTTTCCTTTTTTCTATCTGACAAGAAACAAGTATATGTGGACTTCCAAATCTAAAATTGCCCAGGGATAAAAAGATGTTAACTGTATTTATTGATGGTTTTAGCAGACTTTTACATTCAACATTGTTTTACACTTGTATAAAAGTAACTGCAGTTGTGTGCAAAGTGGTAATAGCAAAAGTTGTAGTCACCTATGGTGTCTTTGTCTCTCATTTGATTAATTGTATCAGTTCCAGGGCTCTGGCCAGAGGGCTTTGAGAAACTTCTATCTTAAATGCTCCTACTACCTAGGTAAAGCAATATTTCATACATTTGCCGAGTATGTGGATTGCTTAACTCCAGTTCGTAACACTATTACCAATCATTCACTATATAATTTTAAACATTTTCAATGGTAAAGTATTATACATGATACCAAATCATACCTTTGTAGTTTAGTGCATTATACTGTTGGTAATTAGTATTTGGATACATACCTCTTATCTGATCATATGGTTTTTTTTATAGCTCCTATTTGTATGTGGTGGGGAACTCTTCACAATAAATGAAAGAACATGCTTTAAAAATATGGAGAGTTCTGTGTATATGTTCCACACACTGAGAGGAGAACATGTTCCAATGTCCGTGAAAATTTTTAATCAGATTGCATGCAGTAGCTCTATGATCCTTTACTTTTTCAAGGCCCCTTCTATTTATTTCTTTTTTTTTTTGTTTTAACCATCAGTGGGATAGCTATGTATTCTCTGCCTATGGAACATTCACCATCCCAGTTTGTACATGTGAGGTTTGGTGTATGTATTTTATTTCTTTGTGCTGGTTAGATTTTGGTGTGAAATTTTTGTGGGGGATGTATGGGTGTATATATGTTTTCCCCTTTGCATGTGGTCAATAATAACAGCAATGCTTAGCTCTCACACAACACTTCTACTGCAGTGGATCAAAAAGCTCATTTATAAAGGGTCTCACTATCATTTTGCAGATGGGGGAACAGAGGCACCGAGGGGGAAGTGATTTGCCCAGCGTCACCCAGCAGGCCAATGGTAGATTTGGGATTATGACCCAGGACTCCTGCATCCCATTTCCAGCTGCTGAAGAAATAACCTACAGTGCTGCTTATTGAATTTACCAGCTATTTTTCATATATTTATTGATACTTTCTGGTGGTTAAAAATGGTGCTTTACTAAGAACTAGGAAGGCAAGAGTTCTGTCCTTTGGACAATATCATCATAAGAGAAGATAGCTAAAACCCAGAAAATATAAACCTTTAATGTTTAAACAAACACTGTGCTGAAAGACCAGTTACAACAGGTTGATAGGCCTGAAGTGTTAATGTTACCTATAGTATACACAGGTGTATATTGTACGTTTGATGGTATAGAGTCAAAATGTAACCCCAAAAGGTAGCATATTCCTGATCTTTGGGTTCATTAATTCTATATACACAAAATGAGTGCCTTACAGATATTGTCCTTATTTAACACGTGTAATAAGTGAGTTTAAGTGCTGGGTGTGCCCTCTGTGAATTAGTAACATTCACCTTTATTTTGCTGCTCAGGCAATAGGAAGCCATGAGTGAACAGAGCGTGGGATAAGGCATAAACATAGAAGTAGCTACTTTTGGGTGCGTCTACACTTGTAAATTAAGTCGACTTAAGGAGGCTTAAATTTCCTGCTGCTTAAGTCGACTTAAGGAAATTTTAAGTCGACTTAATAAGACCTAGTTTTACGTCGACTTACTGGTTAAGTTGACCTTATTAAGTCAACTTAAGCCAGTGTAGACGTGGCTTAGCCCTAAGTCGACTTAAAGGGTCCCCAGGGCTCCCCCACTGACCTCTCTCCCAGGGTGCCTGGCACAGCCAGAGCCTGGCGTGCCCACCCATAGGGCAGGTCACAGCCCTGCCCACCCTGCTCCTGTTCCCTGCCCCTGCCCTGCTCAGTCCCCATGTACCCTGGTACAATGGGAAAGATGCTGAGCTCCCTAGCACTTTTGCAGGGGTGCCTGGGGAAGTTTCCCACCATGCTCCGCTCCCAGGTCCACCTATCCCCTACAAGTCGACTTAGGTGTCCAGTGTGGACGTTCTAAGTTGATTTGGCAAGGTTGACTTTAAGTCGACCTAAATTTACAGTGTAGGCATGCTAAGTCGACTTAACACAGTCGACTTAAAGTCAACTGTGTTAAGTCGACTTAGCAAAGTTGACTTATTTGAACAAATGTAGACATAGCCTTTGTGATTAGCCTGCTTGTGCAGCATGTGTGGTATGAAAATGTCCTGCTGTGATTGGTACAGAAACTGAATCCTATGTTTCCTTTCTCGGATTGGGACCTATGGATCTGAACAACAAATGTTGCATTGTATCTTTTGTATAAAATAATTTTAGGGATTTTTTTTTTTACTTTGTGGATCCCTATTGTATAATCTTGGTGTAGTTGTACAATGTAAGTTGTACATTGGATTTAATTTTTCTAGGGGTAGTTCATCTTGCTTTTGTAGGACCAGCTAGTCTCCGCTGATAACTAACAACAAGTGATACTTGAGGAATACCCATCTTTTTTTGAAAGGTAACTTGCAGAGGAAAAATAATGGGCTTGTGCCCTTTTTGCTTGTTAGTGATATATGAAGAAGGCCTGAAACATGGTGGTAGTTCTGTTGTTTTTAGAGTTCATTTTTTCCTCTTGCTTGATTTTACTTTACAGCAGAAATTCAGGTCTGGACTCACCTAAAACTACCTGGACAAATGGGGAATTGTGTTGTCACAAGAGATTGATAGCAGAGCAGTTGAGAGGGGAAAGGGACAATACAACTTTTTAGCTCAGATCCTCAACTGGTGTGAATGGACATGGAGCTATAATGATTTATGCCAGCTAAGGTTTTCCTAAAGGATTTTTTAAACACCCATTTAGTTTCTAATAAACGTTTTGAAGAAGGAAGTCTTTGTTAATGATTCAACATCTCTGCTCATTAAAGTAAGGGTTGAGAGAGCTCTTAAACTGCATCTGAGACTCCCTAGAAATGTTTCAGCAAAACTAAGAAAGACCAGATTTGATACTCCTGATTTTTGTAGGGTACAGCTACAGCAGAATTTACATGGCACAACTCTCTGTTTAACTGTTCTAAGCTGATGGGATTCCAGCCACTGCAAGGGGCAGTGGCCATGGTAGGAGAGCTTCTCCCCGCAACAACATATTGCTGTCCATACTGGTGCTTATGTCGGAATAACTTATGTTACTCAGCGGAGTGGTTTATTCACATCCTGGAATGACACAATTTGTGCTGGCATAAGTTGCAGTGTCATCATAGGCCAACATAACAACAGGCATGCGATTAATAAATCTGTTAGTCTTTAAAAGTGCCACAAGACTCTGTTGTCTTTCTACAATAGACTAACACGGCTACCCCTTTGGAATCAATCTCTCTTTGTACATCATAAAACCAATTTAAAAAAAAAAATCTTTTGAGGTCACCTTTAATACAGTTAGAAGTCGGTCATAAGTTTTATTGAAATCAGAGTGAATTCTCCAAATGCACTTTAAAAGGGCTGAATGGAGACTTTGGAAAGGTCAAAGCAGCATGCTAGGTGTTAAAATGCTGAACATGACCGGAACAGAGAGTTGTTGTGTCTCTGGATCCCAGACATACTTTATTAGGACAATCCAGCTGGTTTGCTATTTCTATCTCCTCATTATCAACACGCTTATGGTATGGCCTCTTCCCCCTCAATTCCATTGCCAAGAATTTGGCAGGGACACCAAGTGAAGAGGTCAGAGACTGGTTGAGGGGGGGAAAAAAATGAAGTGAAGACTGCAGCAGAGAGAGTCCAGTGGATAAAGAACTAACAGAGGTTTCTTGTTTTATTTTATGGAGACTACCAGGAAATGTTTCTTTGGTAAGCAGTGATTACAGCTCTGTGTAATTAGTTACTAAACGACTGACATACGTGAGTCCTGATTCTTGTCTCACAATGGTGTACAGTAACAATAACACTGAAATCAATGGATTTACACTTATTTTATGAATGTATATGAGAAGAGAATCAGGTCTGTAATTTTTTCATCGTATTTTGACTGACTTGAAGATGAAGATTTTGAAATTTGAATTTTTTTCCATCAAAAGAAACTAAAATGAAGATTAATGGATGGAAGCAGCATACTAGTGAACTGTTGTATGTGTAGGATTTAGGCGTGCAGGGCTAAAAGTAGAAAGGGGGAAACAACAAATTAACAAACAAAACCCAACATCCAGGAACGTTCAAAGGAAGGAAATGGGAGGGGGGAAAGGCCTTTTCACACTATTTCCATAGTTTCCATTTCAAAATACATGCATCAGCTCTTATGACACATAATCTACATCTACAGTGCAGTATTGTATCATTGGCAATGGTGAAACCTATTGCATAATAGCACCGATAAACAGGGAAATAATCCCACATTCACATGTCCAAAACACACACATTGACAAACAAAAGCTTTAATTTTCTAGAAAAGATCTGTTTCTTCAGGGTCATAGTCACTTCTTCCCTTCAGTAAAATATGGATTATCTCAAACTGGTCTACTGTGAATAATACTATACTGAAAAAAACCCCCAACCCTTATTTTTATTTTCTCTTACTGAAAACCCCTTCACCATTTCACAAAATAACAATATGTATGATTAGAAAAGCAAACTAATTTCTACAGGCTCGATCCTATAACTGTTATGCTTGCTTAATTCTCATAGAGGTAGGGTTAGGCATTCACAATGAACTGCAGGATTGGGTCCCAAATTCTCAAAAAGCTTTAAGCCAGTTTCTTAACTAATAATGTTGCATTAGCATTCTATATTATTCCCTTTATATTAATTCATAATGAATAGGTATTTAGCATACATCTGATGTTAGTGGCATTCCTTTGGATTTATACCCTAACCATTTTAATTAAAAGCAGAATTTGGCCCTGTATGACAGTTATACACTCTAAGGCCAAGCATTGTCAGTGGTCTCTTCATGAAACTCCCTTTTGACATCATCAAGATTTGCCATTCAATTTAAGGAGTATCTGTGACCCTAAATATATGAGTAGTGTATAAGGAGGGTAATGCAACATTCCTAAGAGGCCTTGATCCTCCCTAGTCCTAGATTACATGGTAAAGTACAGTGGAGAGAATATTCTCTTGGATGACACATTGCTGTTAATTTGTACTAAGTTCTAACAGTATTGATTGCACAAGAAGATCTAGTACATGTAGGAAGGAAAAGTGAAGCTTTTTAAAAAAGAAAAAGAGAAATATTTTGCTGAAAGAATGAAGTAAAGAGAAAATTCCTCTCACTCGTAAATGTGGATACCTGTTTAATTGAACAACATGAACACAAAAGCAGGGTGAAGATAATACACAGAAGAGAAAGAAAAGATTCACTCTGGGCTGGGATTTGAACCCAGAGCTTTCCAGATGTGAGGAATAATTTATATTTAAAGAATTTATTCTAGCAGAAAAAGAGAGAACATTTGGGTTGAAACTGTGCTTGTAAAGCTAATATTCCTGTATTCATTCTTAATTTTAAAAGTACCATTGATGCAGTTATTTTTATATTATTCACAGTAAACTCATGACATTTCTGCCCCCTCACAACAGATACGTAACAATGAAACAGCTTCAATTAAGAAGCAGAACATCAGCCTCTGGCATCTCATTCTGTTGTTCCATCTTTTTTTGCTAGGGAGAATTCATTTGTTTCTTAATTAAGAAAAACACCAATAGCATGAAAAATCTGCTTATGGTACCTGAATGGTAATTAGGTGAAAGGTAAAAAAGAAACACGCACACACATTCCAGTAGCAGCCAAAATGAACTTGAGCTGATAAAAATGAACTAAACTACCCTTGCATAAATCGAGGCTGAGGGAAGTGTACAGTCATTATGGCTAAGACAATATGCAAACTATCTTCAAAGAAATCAAATTGCTAGAGTGTTTTCATTTGCATGTATTAACTATTAACATAATGAGGAGAAGTGACATTGGACCCGGATTGTGTGTCTGTTCGGATTGATAACTCTACTGCATCTGCAAACAGACACCCAAAAATCACACTAGTAGTTAGATCAGTATTGAACTCTGAAGTGTGTGTGTGTGTGTGTGTGTGTGTGTGTGTTTTTCTTCCCCCCATCTGGAGTCCTGAGCGAACCTGCCGAGGTGTTGAATGCAAGCCATTTTTTTTTTTAAACAGTGATCCACTATCAGAGGCACTCTGCATTAAAGGTACAGATCTCAATTTTGAAGCTCTTTGCCATGGATAGTGTTCTCTATAGAGAAGGAATGCTAGTTATAGAGTACAGATTCAGAGTTGTTGAATGTGATTGAATTGTTAAATAGTTCATACAATAGTTATTCAACTATATTTTCTCTTTCAAGAATGTCCTGTTCTATGAAAACAGCCTAATAAAACTATGAATCATTGGCTATGTCTACATTTACTAAAATTAGTTCGAATTAGTTAGTTCGAACTAACTAATTCGAACTAATTTTAGTTAGTTTGAATTAGCTTAATTCGAACTAGAAAAAATTAGTTTGACCTAAGAAAGTGCCATTCATGGCACTTGCTTAGTTAGAATTAGCGATCTCCATTGATTTCAATGGGCCAGTTAGTTTGAACTAAGAAATTAGTTCGAATTAACATGCCCACATTGGTTAATTTGAACTAGTTAGTTCGAATTAACCCTTACTTTGAATACCCTACTCGAAGTTATTAGTTCGAATTAAGGAATCCCTTAATTCGAACTAATTAAAGCCTAGTGTAGCCATGGCTTTAGTTAGTTTGAACTAAGGAAGCTTAATTCGAACTAACTTGCCAGTGTGTAGCCATTGTGTTTATGAAGAGAGCAACAGCCCAGAAGAATTTTTGCGCTCGTCAATTACATGGTATTTTACCCATTTACTCTGACAATAGTCAACAGGCTGTGTAATTACAGTACTTTGACATGTGCTTAGCTAATATCAAGGTGCTTAGATATTAATATGACAGTGCTATATAAGGACTGAGATAGATACAGTATACACTGCTCTCCTAGAGGGAGAAAGTATATGTTTTTTAAATCTAAGAACACTGGTTTTTTAGGGCTTATTAATGAAAGCACATTAAATACATACAGTGTCCTCCATGATTTTCATATAATTTTTCTTTTAATGCTTTTTTTAAAACCACAGTTACCTACACTTGTGAATCAAAATTACAAAAAGGAAAAAATATTTTTGGGAGAGAGCTTTTATTGGTGAAAATGAGCTTGGAAACGATAACCGAAATTCTCCAGGAAATTCAAGTTATTTGATACTTGGGTAGCTCAGGAGAGAAGTACCTTTATGCACTTTATAAATACACAGTGGGTATATACATGGAATGTTTTGTGTAAATTTTATCTTGTGCTGTTTTTGTTTTTGTGCTTTGGAATTATAGCAAAATGGTGACTACTTTTCCTTTCTTAAAAAAGGGCCATATTTGAATTCCATCTGTAAATGTAAGCAGTCTTTCCAGAGGGCAAAAGGGATTTCCCCCATGGCGATTCTTGATTGCTATGTGCATCTGTTCGCTAATGTAAACCCAGCACTCATACTGCACCGTGAGCTTGAATCCTATGAAAATTTGCGTTTGTGAAAGGAGTACACCTAAGGCAGCCTGATGGTGTAAGTTACGTTTGTAGAACATCTGTGTAACTTATTATTTCATACTCAAAGACATAACATCTCATGTATGCAATGAATACTCACAGAGAAAAGAATTTATCATATATAACACATTTCAAACTTGATCGATACGAAAGAGCTTTCCAGTAATGAGTTATATGTTGGTAATATAGTAAGGTGCAGGAAAACACAAACTGTTTTGCATTCATTAACATCTGACAGACAGAACAGCTGTAGAATATGATATTAAGGCTTTTTTATGCCTTGAATGTACAGAAATCTTATAGTAGTTTTCCTTTATATACTGAAAAGTGAATGCTGTAGCAGTTTGATGAAAAGTTTTCTATACTGAAAAACAAAAATGTTTATTTTGGTTTCTGTTGTTTGAATTAATATTTTTACTGTACGTCTAATGGAATAAACCAAAACATACACACTGGGGGGGGGGGAAATGGAGTTTTTCTGCATGCTGAGAGCTATATGTAAATTGGAGTAGAATCCTTGATCAAACCCGCAAACACCTAAGCTGGGATATTGACCATAACCCCTTTAACATTCCTTGTCTAGGATTTCCCAGCCACTAAACCTGTGTAAATCTGGATCCAGTGTCTCCTTCTGCAACCTGCTCTAATACCAGTCACTGTGGTATAGAGCTCACTTTTACAGTTCAGAAGGAGAAGTAAAGACCTCTTGTCTGGCTATACCGGAAGAAGGACGTGAGACACTGGATGTTGTTTAATTAGGCCTCAATTTCATTATTAGATGTCTGGGACCATCCAGACAATAAGTGTACAGTGCAGGTAAATCCACAGTCACTTGAATATATATGCAGTGGCTTCTGCTAGCTCTGTCTTCTTTCCATCCTGGCCCTCAGTCAGCTCACTGCTGGGACCTTTCCATTCCCCCACTCAGCTGAGAGTTAAGGTGGGCTATAAAAGGGGAAGAGGGGTAGGTTGCTCACTGTTGTGCCAGTTAGAGGTGCCTTCCACCCATTCGGCTCCTTTAACAAATACCTCCTTGAATAACCTCCCAGCAGAATACCTGCACTGGACGTCTGCCACAAGAAGGCATCAGTAATTAGCTTGACTATCTCCCTCCACTACCTAGCTGGGTTCCCAGGTATTTCCTAATGTCCGTTTAATATCAGCCCAAAACAGATCTGTGCCTGAGTTTGACAGGTGAACCCCATCCTCCCTGAATAATTCTGGTGCCCCGTATGTTATGTCGGGGTGTAAATTATTAATTCCCTGTATGATTCCAATGAATTTGGCCACCACAGCTCCCAACCATACCTGTGTAAAAACATGTCTGACCACACAGTATTTTCTCCTGGAAGAAGAGGGACTTGAAACAGATCCTGGAACTTATTTCTAAAACACATTTCCAAATCTTTTTCCCCAAAAGGGCCCTACAGTTATAATTGATGCTCACTCTGGAGTCCCCAGAGTGTACAGAAATGGCATCAGCTGGTCCCATAACATGCACCTCCTTCCCTGCCAATTTGGGATTGTTTCATCACTGAGCCCCAGCTGTGAACCCTCAGGTTGCCTGGATGCCCACCTGTGTGCCCAATTAAAATATTGTGCCCTCAGATCCATACCACCATCTGCATGGCACATCTTCCCACATCTGGAACAAAAACACAACAAAAATTAATGCTGACTCCCCACCCCACCTGGGGGTCTCATGTACATTCTGTATGCTTCCAAAATCCAATGCCCAATTGCCTGAATTGTCTCACCCCCCTTGTCCAGATGTGCTGCTGCTGTTGCTGTCCAGCTTCTGAATGAGTGGGAACCAATTTGTGGGCTGGAAGGCCCAACCTTATTAGTCCCTGTGTCAACATTCTAAGAAATTGGTATGCTGTGAGGGGCTGCCCATCACCATGCATATAGAGGGCCCAGCCCTCCCCAGTCTTACCACCATGTATGCCCTCAAAGCTTCCACAGAGCAGAACCTGGGCTCGCTACCCTTCTGTAATGTAATATATTCAGTCTAGCCTCCTTGATCAGTCTTTGGCTTTAGGAAGTTTAATATAACTGCATGCCCCTGTCGGATGATATCTCATAATTCTAAAATCCATCCAGTAGACTCCCAGCAGGACTTAGATACTAGCTCACTCATCCTGAAAGCTCCAAAAAAATGCTTCTAAAAATGGCAGCTCTGAACAAGGCTACCCCATCTGCCATGACCTATGTTACCAGTGGGGTGTGTCTACACTGGCAATTTAGGTCGACGTAAGTAGCCGTAAGTTGACCTAAATTACTCCCAGTCCACACTGGGCCTTTCATTAAGTCGACTAAAGAAATTCCTTAAGTCGGCTTAATGAAAGCTTAAGTTGACTTAGTAAGAACTGCAGGTTAGGTCGACCTAACCCTTAAGCACAGTGTGGACATGGATTAACCCTTAAGTCGACTTAAGGGTAGTTAGGTCGACTTACTAAGTCCCCGTTCAGGGTAACCACTTTAAGTCGACTTAATAAGGTTGATTTTAAGTTGACTAAAAGTCGACCTTATTAAGTCGACATAACAAAGTCGACCTAACTTTTTCTAGTGTAGACATAGCCCAGGATCCTTACCAGATCCCTAAGTTTGTTAACTGTGAGGCTCTGCCTGGCCCAGAGAAAAGTCGTTTCTCCCACTGGGCTTGACCTTTATCATTTCTCTGCCTTTTTGGTCTCTTGGGGATGAGTCATCATCACTGTGTTGACCTATCTGGTACTGCACTAGTGTCCATGCATCTGTCCTTCCACCCAAAGCATTATATCCTTTACCTGCTTACCATGTCGTGTTTGCAGTCATTTGTGCTGTTGTTCTGTATAGTGAGTCTATCACTGCCCCATCCGCAACCCGCCCAAGGGTATCATAGGAGTTTTATGGCATGGAGGACTTTGAACAGGATGAACTTCAGTCTATGTTCCTATGTTTCTATAATTTTGAATTTAACAAATGATTTTTAAAGCTTTATTTAAAAATATTAAATAGTTCAAAATACTCTTTAAACAACTTAAATCCTGAGATCCTAAATCATTAAGAGAATGAACATACAGAATTGAAAATTGTTCACAAATGTATTTTAAAATTGTGCATTATTATTTTTTAAACCCACCAAGACTTTAATTCTTGTTTCTTTATTACCCTGTTACCAAGAGAATAGTTTTCTGAGAAAAGCAGTAAGGTATGCATCATTTGTGGCATGCAGTATTCATAACAGTGTCATGACTATAAAGCTTCAGCCAGCAGTAACATACCACAGATGTAAAGGTGGCATGTGACATGACTTTTTCTTTGTTTTGGAGCAGAGCAAGCTATGAAGTATTCAGTGCAATCTCATAACTCATATGTGAAATTTTGATTCTGTTGTGCCTTCTCTCAGATGGTGTTACAACGTTCATAAAGAAAATGAAGGCAGTTTAAAACATATCAGTAAGTTTGTTTGATTTACAGTTAAATTTCTTTATGGAGAAAAAATAGAATAGACTCATGCACATTGTTCCATCATGCGTGTTCTTGGATGTGGTTTGCTTTTTGGAGATGCAGGGTATTAAGAACTGAGGGGAAGATCTGACTCCACCCTCTTTTGATCTTTGAGCACAAATGCAGAAGTCAAACAGAGCTTTCTTAACACACATTCTAGAAAATGAGAGATTTCTTGTCAAGTGCGTAGGCTGTTTGCCCCTCAAACGCACAAATCCCATTCTGTTCCCTCAAGTCTTATACAAGTATAATTTTGTTGATTTCTGTGGCATTATTCCTGATTTACCAAGTTTAATGAGAGTGGAATTAGGTCCATGGAGGTCTACACTTATAGATAATAGATTTATATGGCTCTGGGGCAGGGGGCACATGTAATGAATTGTATTTTAAAATTCATAATATGATTAAAAAGAGTGATCTGGCTCTGGACAACAACAAAAAACCTCATAATGGAAAGGACAATATATTTACATGTTTTTGCATTTGTGAAATGAGATAGTACTTGCTAATTCTTTTTACTATTCAAAAGTCAGAATTCTATATTCTAGTAAAAATGTACATGATCCTGGAAAGCATTCAGATTAAGGCATATTTATCTCCATTTTTCAGCAGCTGTACCCCAGATTTTTCAAACCCCATAGCTAGATGTCTAGAAGGTAATTAGTTATTTCACCATCACAGTAAGTAGCTGTGGCCATTAAAATCAATGGGGTTCTGTGCGTACATCAGTCCACCTGCAAGCAACTAATAGCAGGATCAGGATCAGGACTGAAAATCAAGGTAGACTTTTCAAGTCTCTCAAAAACATGATTCCTCCATAACAGCCATTGCCTCAGGAGGAACTGTTGTCCGAGAAACTGATTTTATCATAGGAGGATCTATATGCTTCTGTTAACCTTTCTTCTTTTTTGCCTGATTACCCCATGGTCCTGGACTCTTCTCCTCAGGTTCCCAATGATCTTAATTCTCCTCGATAACCTTTGAGGAGCATGGCTTTGGCATAAAGCTAAGTTTGTGCAAGAGATCATTCCCAAGCTTTTAGAGATTCTTCTAGCTGCTGCCCTGATAGGCTTCCCTTGAACCGATAAAGACCTTGTGGCATACACCAGTCTCATTACCCCCAAAGCTCAGTGCACTGAGAAGCCTTCTAATGTCCTTTTCCAAGACTTCAAGTGCTTTTATTCTTCTGTTCTGAACCCATTAGTAGTGACAGCTGCCAATGTCGTATCTCATCAGGGAAGATTTAAATCAACTCCTAAAGAAAAAGAGCCCAAGAGACTTGATATGTGGGGGAAAAACTTACTTTAGCCCTTCTCTCCAGATGCACATAACAAACCAGCAGGTGCTGTTAGCTAACTATGATTTTTTAAAACTGGGATGCAATGTCCCTGGCAGAAGGTTGCTTGATGACCAAGGCATTGTTCCTGTCTGCACTTAATGTAATGGACATTTCTTCTAGGGTGATGGTAGTAACAATAAGGAGAGCCTCCTGGTTACAAAATTCACGGTTTAACTTCAATCATCCATCAAAACACAGACTTGTGAGATGTATCCCTGAAAAGGGACTGGGTGTGAGGGTGGGAAAGGGGTGTGGAAAGGAATCCCAATAGTCTTCTTTGTTTTCTATGAAAACTGATGAAACTTCACACTCATTCATAGACTCTTGCCACTCTTTGCTCCTTAGAGTTGTATACCCTGGCCTCCAAGATGTGTCAGCATAAGACATAGAGGTGCAGTAACAGTATTCACAAGAATATGATAGAAATCTTTTTATTTTCTGATTTCCTCCCTCCCTCCCCAAGTGCAAGGCATGGGGTATGGGTCTAAGACTCGTACTGCACCTTCAAAATCTTGAAGTTTATCGAGTACTTAATTTCATACAGTATCAGACTTCTTTCCTTCCATAGATTGCAGTGACTAATTTGACACCCTCATTCTGAACTTTATGTTTAGGGTCACATTTCTAATCTTGATAATCAAATTTTTAAAAATATTAAATGCTTAAGAGGGGTTGTTGGATGACTTACTTTGGGAGATCCTAGGAAGCTTATTGGGAGGCTAATAAACTTTAAAAGGTTTTTCAGAGAGTTGGTTCAGCTTCAAGAGCCTATACATCCCCCAACATCCATTAAATTCAGTGACACCTTCAGGAGAGGATCATTTAGGTTACGATGAAACTACTAAAACACTTCATGAGCTGCTGCATTTTCCAGACTCGGGAGTCTGAATCAAGAAGCCTCCTTGATTCATTAGGGGAAAGATGCACTTCTCCAGGGCATTACTTTCCCAACAGTTTGTTCTTTACAGAATGTTGCAAGAAAAGGAGCCCCACTGTGTCCATTACAGCACCTATATATTTCCATTAATATTAACTGGAAGGTATAGTCTGGTGGATAAAGTGGGGCCTGTTTTTTCGTAGAAAGTGAAATGTAATCTTTTAATGGGATATAACATAATCTTTATAATCTCTTTCCACAAGAGATAAGGATGACCACACATCTCACTGCTTTCAGGACAAAACGCAAGATTCATTTCTTCCCCGTACCTTCCTACTACAGTAGCAACATTTATTGATAATAAAATATTATATGCACTTTCCCTTCTATGTGAGAGAATGGGAGAAGGAGCCAAAGATCAATATTGATTAGCCTACACAGTTTGCTTTTTTATTCTGAAGATGCTCAGATACATGTTGTTTGAACATGCTATGAATCCACATATAGAAAGTTGGGGGGGGGGGGGAGGAGAGTTCCTATACTGGTGCAATTCTCATTTTTCTTTTAAATTTTGATTTTTTTTCTTATCATTGAAATGATAGTTTATTGCATACCACTTTCCTAAAGCAAGAGAAATTATTGATTACAAAATAATTCACATTAATTATACAAAGTCAGGAGGAAAATGTTCATCCATGTCAATATATGTTTTATAGAAAAACAGGAAGATTAGAAAAAAGTATTAGTTTAAATGGTGAAATTAAGAAAACAAGATAAAAGCAACATCGTCTGCCTTTTAAGACCCATACATCCACACATGGCAGCTCTTTGTTGGTGAATTTGATTTAAAACTAGTCCCAACTATGTCTTGTTTGAATTGACTGTTTAAAAGGTAAATCATAATGTGCCTTTAAAAATATTGATTGAACTGCTCTTTTATTAACTTTTTAAACATGTGAAATATTTTGGGTCTTATGATCAAATGTTTAGCTACACAGAATGTAGTCATTTCAGCCTATTTTGTTAAAAAAAATCTGTTTTAAAACAGTAAGACTTCATGTGTTATAGAGGAGAGCGTTATACTAAGTCTAGATGTGTGGTGTTTTGTGGAAATGCCAAATGCATCAGAATTACTCTAACTAGTATGAATTACACCTGTATCTTTTCTTTATAGTTATAGAATAAAATGACTTTCCCTTAGGGATAGAAAAGCACACATACAAGGAGAGGACAAAAATCTTCTCCATCAAAATGAAATCCCATAGTTTCAAAGATAATCTAATAAAAGAAATAACAGGATTTTTTAGGTTGAGGTTGTGGTTCCTATTGAGATGATAAATAGGTGCTTACAATGTTTTAAAATGATTTATCAAACTGATTAAATGTGTTTGGTAAGCTCATATTAATATTAAATAGCTTTGTCTTGTGTTAGAATATTATTTAATATGATTTAAAATAGACTGGTATCTTTACAAATGTAAACAGTCAAACATGCTGACAGAAGTCCATTTATAGTTTATACAATAGATACCATTTGAACTTATTTACAGTGGGTATTTTCTTTCTTGTTTTTTTGTTTTCTCAAGAAACTGTGATCCAGTCATAAGAATAACATAACTAACTGGTGATCATAGGGTAACTTAAATAGCCACCCACCACATGGACCTAGATTTCTAGATGTAATAGTGGTTAATCAAACAAACATTAAAATGTAAACCTGAGAAAAGTGCTTAAGAGAGTGCTTTCAAGACAGTGCTATGCAATATGGGTGCTAATGGTTTTTATTATTATGATTATTATTATTATTATTTGGAGGAGGAAATGTGATTAAGATATACTAAATGGAAATCCATACAAAACCAGTCAAATTGTTAAAATATTCAAATATGCCATATTGTTACAAGAAAGCACTGTAATGCACTGAAATCAGCAATAGAACAGCTGTGTTTTAAAGGACAGTACTTTGAATGTCACTTGACAATTTGCTTTCAATTAGAAGTAATTTACAGGAAGATGCCCACAAGCTAATCTTTACAGGATAATTAAGTTCCATTTTCTTTACTTTTAATTAAAAAGCAGAAAAGATTTAGCTGATCCATAAAAAATGTTCTGTTTAAACATTCATCAGACTTCACACTCTTTTTTTTTTGTTATTTGTTGTAGCAGATGTTATCAGAACTGCAGTCTGCTCTGTTTTAAACCCAGAATATTTGGTAAGTGAAACACGAGTTGCAATAGGCGTGTACAGCTGAGGTATGATCATTTAGCATCTGTATATTTAAAAGTCCTAAAATGATATCCTACTCTGGGCTTTAATCTTGTGCCTTCTATTACTTTTAATTGCAGTGAAGAAAAGTAAAGCAATCTAACAGCACTGTTATCTACACACTGAATAAATTAATACTACTTTCACTTTTTATTGCAATTTTCACAACACACATCTATAATATGAATATGAATTTGAAGGTGAAACAAAAGGATCTTTGCCATGAAACTTGGGGTTAGATTTACATGTAACCAAACTGTCCAGTATTCATTCACAATGGATGAAGTAAGAAAATACCTTTGCTGATCATACAGTGAAATAAACACAAATAATGTGTAAACTTGAATGTCTAGACAGTGAAATCAGTGCACTGTGAGGAAGCGATGTTAAACTTCACGGACTAGATGAAGATGTTCCCCATCCTTCCATGCACCTACTCCTCATCTTGGCAGGTTGTTTTAAAAAAAAAATTGTAAAAATTTGTTCATGGCTTTAAAACTTTGTTCCTTTTAAATAAATGAAGTTTTGGATGAATTGTACTTGAGGACTTGTTTAGTGAGAAGTTTAAAGTGTTCAAACTGTAGATCTTTTGCCATCACTTTATAAACAAAATTTTTCATTGAAGCTCTGTTGTTTTTGAGTTACTGGTCCAAATTGTCTGAGAGTATAAATTGACATAGCTCCATATATTTCAGCGGAGTTTTGACAGTTTATAGCAACAAATATTTGGCCCATGATGCTCTAAAGTGTCTGAACATTTGTTTACTGTGTGAAATATGCTTAATGTATGCGCAACTCAAACTGGTCAGGTAAAATTTAATGAATTTGCTATAGATAACTGCTAGGAACAAGCATAAAAATGTGGGTCCAAATGTTCATATTTTAGAAGTTGTTAAAAAGAGGAACATATATAAAATTGTTTGCTGTAATTATGGTATCCAAAATATGGTAACTATGATTTCTTATTACTAAAACCACAGTTGTCTTAATTTGGAGAGCAGTTAACTGTATATGTGAAATATTTTTATTTGAAGCTTTAGTGCTTGTACTTCTTCGTGCATGGATACATGTAACAATTAGTTTGTGGCAGGCTGGTCTGTGAATACACACCAGTGGTTCACAACCTTTTTGGCTTGAGGGCTACAGATATCATTTTTGCAGAGCTGAAGGACCACCAGCAGCCCCCCTTCTCCTCCTCAAAGCCGTTTGCCTCCTTACTCTCTGATCTCCCATCTTCCTGGCTGCAGCAGGGAAGCCTCGCGCATCCTGCAGTTCTGTGTGCTTCCCTGTCTGGGTCCCAAGGCAGTGCCTTCCTTCTGCAGTCAGTGGGGGCAGAAGATCAGTGCTCCTCTTCCCCTCCCTCTGGCTCCAGCAAGGACACTAGCAGCTATAGAGAGGGATTAACATAAGTGGTACTCAGGTACCCATGAGTACCTAACCTTTCAAAAAGCGTACTGAAAACTCCCTCCAAAGGCTCACATGCATACCAGCATACCCTGCCCTCTGCCTGAAATCATGCCCCCACTACGTTCCTAGCCCTTTATGCCGGTGGCCTGGCTTGTGGGCTGAATCTGGTTGCTGGCCCCTTCTGCCACTGCCGGATCTGGACCCTGCTGCCTCTGGCCCTGAGCCAGATCCAGTCCTCACTGCCAGCCCCGGCTGAATCTGGACTCCAGCCTCTACTGCCACCGCCTGGCAGCCCCAGGCTGGCTCCTGCCTTTGGCCCTGCCGATCCTGGGTCCTGGGCCAGCTCCTGCCTTTGGCCCCACCAGCCCCAGGTCCTGGGTCCCAGGCTGGCTTCTGCCTTTGGCCCCACTGGTTCCTGGCTGGGGCCAGATGCCGTGACCAGCCTCCTCTCTCCCGCCCACTCATGTTGGGGCCAGCCACTGCAGGCCCTGACTCGGGGCAGCTGCTGCCCTCTGTCGCCTACCTGAGAGAAAGGATTTAACTTTCCCTCCTCTTCTCCTGCTCTGCACCATGTGCCTAAGCCACAAGCTGCAGAGCAGGAGACTTAAAAGAGCCGGCGCACCTCTTTGCGCCTACGTTGCTGGCTTGGGACACGGGCACTGGCTTGGACACTCTGGGCTTGTGCCCCCTGTGCTCAGCTCTGGCGACACCCCTGGAGTGAACTATGAGGCTTGTCCACATTTGAGGCCGAGGAAGGTCTTTAATACCCAATCCAGAGCTGTAGTAAGAGAGAGACTGAGTGATGCCTAGCAGGGGTGGTGGTAGTAAGGTGCCCTGTCCCAGCTGGAGCCAGGTTGCAGGGCTACTTCAGGGAACCAGCAGCTGCTGCACCCTGGGCAACTGCAGGAGAAGGGAAGTGTGGCGGGAATTTGCATTCCCCAGCCTCATGTGCCCCGGCAGGTACAGACCCCCTCCCCAGGGCAGGTGGAGGGCGGTGCTGGAACTCCTCCTGCCCCTGGGGGCGGGGTGGCATGAGGTGTGAGGGGGGGTGCAAATGTGATGTCTGATAGCCGAGTACCAAAAAATTTCTGCTGGTACTCACTGGAGAACCTGATCTGAAAAATTGTCAACCCCTGCCTATTGGCGTAGGCTTTGCAGTGCTCCCTGCTACAGCCAGTGGGAGGGGAGCGCTAGTCTCCTATCCCTTTAACTGCGGCAGGGAGCCTGCATCGGTCTTTCAGCCCTGCGGAAACGACTTCACCTGGCAGTGACTCCATTCTGCAGCCAGCAGAAGGGGAACTGAGGGCCACTTTTGGACTCGGGAACACAGGTTGGGAACCAGCGATGTACATTCTCCTAACCTGCTGTGGATGAACTGTCTGTGTGGACCCTGCAGACACATATTAACAGTTAGTTAACATGCTTTGATCTAGCCTTCTTTGCAATTGCACTGTCATAATAACAATAATCGTAGAGAGAGGCTCTTGATGATAAACTAGGGCAGTGGTTTTCAAACGTCTTTTCTCAGGATCCAGTTGAAAAAATCATTTATGCTCACAACCCAACAATTACATCTTTCAGCAGCAGCAGCAGGGGGCACCACAACACAGTACCTGAGGATCTGCGACCCAGTACAGGGTCCCGACCTGTAGTTTGAAAATCACTGAACTAGGGCGTAACCACACTCGTCTATGTACAAGGTTAGAGAGGTAAGAAAATCCTTGTAGAGTTCCTGCAAAGATTTCCAGAGTGAGTCATTTGGAGCAAGTCCTGCTCACAAGGAATGGATTCCCAGAACCATGAAACGTAGCAGTCCTGCATGGATAGCTCCCATACAGTACAACTGTTGGCTGAGCCTCCTGTGGGTGAGCTGTCCACAGATGAGAATTTAGGATTGCATCATCAAAGCAGAATTCGCTTCTAAGTGTGCCTCACAATGACTTGTAGCTACCTAGGTATACTTTCTTTTTGGGCTAATACTACTTACATGATCAAAAAGTATACCCACCCTTACAAAAATACTTTATAGCTCTATACAATATATAGATTTAGGACTTAGATTTGGGCCTGTTTCTGGAAAAAAAAAATACATGTGTCTGAACACATGTTGATTCGATTTTGGGGTTGGGTTTTTTTTGTTTTTTTTGTTTTTTTTTTTTGAGGGAACCCCTTGCTGCCACATTTAAAAACATAGTGGTCTATACACAAAGAATTTGCCCGACTACAATTTGAATACCAAATTGCACATGCAGATACCCAGCATACCCTTTAAGTTAGGTAAATCTGCGTACTGATTTAATCTTCCATATGAACATGGCCTATTTTGTTTAATGAAGAAGTAAATAGCAACATTTTCTTCTCTTGTTTCCAAAAGAATAAAAATAAAAATGAAACATTTGCTTTAGTGGTATAAAAAGCAAATATCACAAAATGATAGAATCCTTTAAGTCAAGGGGAGTTCTGTGTTCACAAGGAGCATGGCATTGTTTAGTGTATATAGCTAGCTTTAGGGTTTCTTTACCGGTGTAAATAAAGGTCTGGGCTAGTTTTAGTGACCGCTGTAGAAACGAATCAGAGTTTTGGCCAGGGCTGAATTAAAGCAGGGGCTATGGAGGCTGCAGCCCTGGGCTCTGGCCTAAAGGGGGGGGGCGGTGCCCCTCCCCAATCTGGCCCTGACCGGCTTCTGGGGCCTTGCGTGGCTCCACCTACCTTTGGCCTGCTCGCCCAGTCCCCAGGCTGGATAGGTGGTCTGCTCCAGACCAGCCAGCCTGGGGCTGGGACAGGAGTGCTGTGGCCCCACCAGAGCTGCATCCAGCACTGCTGGCCAGTAGGCCCCAGCTCCCTGCAGCCCTACAGCAGTGCTGGCCCATGGCTCCCCTTCCCCCTCCCGCTCCCTGGCCCTGCAGCAGCGCCGGCCCATGCTCTGCCCCCTCCCGCCCCCCCCCCCCCAAGACCCCTGCAGCAGCACTGGCTGTGGCCCCAGAGCCCTTGACCCTGCCCTGCAGCACTAGTGGTGCCAGGCACCCCACCCCCCGGCAGGGTGCTACCGCAATGGGGGGAGCCCCCACATGGGTGAGCAGCCGCTCCCCGCCCCCCCAGGCCTCGATCCAGTCCTGGTTCCAGCTGAATAAAAATGACATGATTGGCCTCACTTTTCCACAATAATGTGCACTAGGAAAATAAAAACGAAAGTGGTAGGGATTGCTGTACACCCGTGGTTTCCGTAATTTCTAGGTTACTTCTAAATACAGTGTTATCACCTTCAGAATCAGCAGTCGTGATGTTATGTCAGCATGTTCGTTATATGTGGTAATCAATGTATTTTGGTAACCAGTGAGGCTTATCAGTGTAAATATGTCAATGATACTGTCAAGATGAAGGGCCTAATGAATTACACACCTCGATCATGTTGTAACTGAAAGCAGAATTTGGCACAGAGCTCACCTTTGCATTACAAGAGTTCAGATTTTGTTTGTAAATTATCAGTTTTTAATATGTAATTAAAATCAGAAAACAACAAAATGTGATTTACTACTTGAAATTCCAAAGCTTATAGGCTATGTCTACACTGGCAAGTTAGTTCGAATTAAAGAAGCTTAATTCGAACTAACTAAAGCCATGGATACACTAGGCTTTAATTAGTTCCAATTAAGGGCTTCCTTAATTCGAACTATTAAGTTCGAATAGAGTATTCGAACTAAAGGGTTAATTCGAACTAACTAATTTCTTAGTTCGAACTAACCGGCCATTGAAATGAATGGGGATCACTAATTCGAACTAAGTTTTCCTAGTTCGAATTAAGCGAACTAACTAAAATTAGTTTGAATTAGCTAGTTCGAACTAACTAATTCAAACTAATTTTAGCAAGTGTAGACATAGCCATAGATATTATAGTCTATATTCTAAATATGCAGAAACAAAAGTCAGTTCATCACCAATATATATGTTGTTTGCAGTGTTATTGTAGCCATGTTAAGCTCTGGATATGAGAGAAACAAGGTGGATGAGGTAATATCTTTTACCAGGACAGCTTCTTTGGTGAAAGAGACATGCTTTTGAACTTACACAGAGCTCTTCTTCAGGTCAGGACCTGAAGAAGAGCTCTGTGTAAGCTTTAAAGCTTGTCACTTTCATCATGAGTAGTTGTTCCAATAAAAGATGCTGCCTCATCCACTTAATCTCTCAAGCATATAAGTGGCATTTTAGCACCATAGTTTCTGAGCTACTAATATGTGGTTCCCATGGACATGAGCCGCCTTCAGTAAAAAAAAAAAAAAAAAAAAAAAAAAGTTTGTTACAGAGTAATTTTCAGTTGTAATCTTGTGTATCAGAATCCCAAATTAAACATATCCCAGAGTTAAACACAAATCCCGTGGCATGGACTGCAAGGAAGAGAATGAGTTCCCAGCCAAAAGGAGGGCCACCCTGCTGCTGAATGGTTCCTGCCCTCTTGGTTATCTGAACTCCCAATTATGGGATAAAATTCATGTCCCCTAGGCTATTTGGATAATCACATTTTTAAAAAAATCAGAACTCAGTGGGAGAGAAAATCATAGATCAAATTCTTCCATCTCAGAAATGTGCAAAACTCCTTTTGACCACAGATTGATCAAGTCCTTTCCATCACTATTTCCCCACTGACCATTTTACTTCAAGAGAACTCATTTTAGGGCTATCATGCCAAATCTTGCTATAACCCATCCTTATTTATGAAAGCGCAATTTGCTTCATAACCCTAAAATGAATAAAACTCAGGCAGAAAAATGGACTGTATCAAGGAATCAATGGCATGAAATAATTACATTTAAAATAACTTTTTCTCTTGTTTCTAAACATAACTATTGCAGTATTTTAATGCTATGGCACAAATTCTCTGTAGGTTTTTCTTGTCTATTGGGGGTGGGGGTGGGAAGGAGAAGCTAATGGAATTCAGACAAGCAATAATTACTAGGCCAATGAATAAGGCAATTTTAAAAATGATTCATGGCAAGTAGGAGTGAGACATTTACATTCTAAAAGTTAATTATGGGTCTGGTGTGTTTAAATTATGATCACAAAGTAGAAGTGCAGGGAAAGGAAGGTGGTTCAGAGACAATTTTATATACGCCAATATAAGTTACAAATAAGTAGAGAACTTTGCAATCTGTGTCAGAGTATATTACAGATATTGGAAAAATACTTTCACAGACTGTGAACTATATGAATTTTAAATCTCTTAAGTCAAAAATCGAATATGTAATTGTTAGGCATTCCTTCTGTCTCTGTCTCTCTCAAATCTTGTGTGTATCAATGAGTTTTTACATATGTGGCTAGAGTCTCTTTTGTGGGTGAACTATAGCCTTTCAACCCTCCTAATTTGATTTAGCACTGTATTAAAGAAGTTTTCATTTTTCAGTACTGCAGATGAAAAAGCAATCTTTTGATTCTATTTGTTCTTTTTGTTGTTGCAAACTGTAGATGAATTAGAAAAAAATGAACTGTGTGTGGAGGTGGGGGACCTGGGAGTGACATGAATGGAGATGAGACAAAAACTATTATGGGCAGTGAGCAAAAGTTCTAAAGCAAGTTCAGGCAGTATAATAGGAAGGCAACATAGAATAGAGTTTTGGGATAGTAGCAATTCTGTCTCAGTTTGTGATAACTATGTTCTTACCTTCCAAATAAATCTGTTAGTCTTTAAAAGTGCCTCAGAACTCTGTTGTCTATGTTTTTACCTGGTACAGTTTGGTAGCTTCTGTTACGCATTGTTCAGTTACAGCTAAAAACCCAGTTTATTTGCCTGGTAAGGAAAATCTGTCAAGCTTTTTTTTTTTTTTTTGGTATTTATAGAACTCAAAAATAACTGACTTAAAACATTTAAATTTGGCAGTAACTGTAATTCATATTACAATTTTACCCAGAGAAGTGTAAGAAAGCTCTCATGGATGATTAAATAATGTAGTGTGGCTATGTCAGATAGTTGATCCACCCTTTTTTGTTTGGCCCAATCATCCCCTTGGATCACTTCAATACAGGAACTATTCCATGGTCACATGATGCAAGAGCCTATTCATTTAATGACAGTTTTAAAGACTTAGTTTTCTGACAGTTCTGATCTCCGTAGTTTCCTAATTGCATGTGAGATGTATCCGATTCCTGCTTCCAAATGGGGCGCCAGTTGGTTGACTGACAGCTATTACCACCTATTGAAGGGATGATTCTCATGCTTCATTTGGCTGTGATCTTGGAGGATAACTTGGTTTACTGTTGAGTTTCAGGAGTTGAACCAAAAATAGATTCAATGACTGAAGAACTGCTTGGAGTCAGATCTTTACTTTCATGCACAAGATGAAGCATGGTCAGTATACTGATGAGACGTGCAGCTCTGTATCTCTTTTTATGCAGCTTTGGTCTGTGCTCTGGAGGAATACTTAGAGCATATGCTTAGCTGAATGCAATAGAGCTATCTCCTCTTTGGACCTTAAAAGCAATCTTGTTGGATGGGAGTCACTCTGTGAAAAGACTCGCTCCCCCTTTGTGTCTTATCTTGTTGAGGGGATTTATTTGAAAGTAGTAAGCCAGATGAAGGATCTTGGTGTTAGCTTTAAGCAAGCATCTCCATGGGGTAGCCATGTGTTGGTTTTGGTGAAAAGACATTTTTTCTTTTCTCTTCACTTTCACAGTTTGCTTTGACTGTGTCTGTATTTTTCCGGTGATGATCTTCCTGGAGCAGCATAGTATGCCTTCATGTTAACAGTCGTGATTATTGTAAATCTCTCTTGTGAGACATCTCAGTAGGGTAACTCCATCACTTATGGTCTGTTTAGATTGCAGTAGCATGATTTCTTACTCTTTAAGGTGCTGTGGTCATATTATACCCACCATCCTGTGTTCTTTACGGTAACTGCCTGCAAGGAGGCCAATGTAATTTATGTTGGCCCTATTGGTTTATTTTAAAGTCCAACAATATTGTCTTGAATACTTCCTGAATCTTGTTCTTCTGGATATTTGCAGCCAGATGCCACCCACCTTTTAACCATCTTGTCACTGCACATGAAGTCTATTGGGGAGAGTGCAAATACGACATGGGTCTTCTCTTTTTGATTTCATTCACCTGTCTGGGCCAAAAAGCATATTAAAATTGGTTTTTTTTCTTGTGTGGATATTCCCTTTCCTTTTAATCTTTCTTTTTAAAAAATTTGGCCTCCCAATTGTTTAGTTGTCTTTCATATTTATTTATTGTTTATGATTTTCTTATACATTGCCTCAAGGATTTTGACAGAAGTGAAAGGTGCTATGTATCTAAAATAATACATTGATTTTTGCACTTAAATTTTAAAAAGAAAACAAGATTGAAATAGCAGGAAATTGCAGTTTTGAAATCAGCTATTTAACATCACTGTTTATGTAGAGTGGAAGTATATTTGTAGCAGGAGTGTGTAGTAGTGGTTTAAATGCCTGTATAGTTTATGCCAGGAGCCTGAAAGGCTTCTCAGGAGATGCTGTCATATATTCTACATTCCGTCCCGCATGGCCCTTAGGGGTTATAACCCCCAAACAAAACTGCAATATTCTGCAATATTAAGTACATTTTACCTCTAGAAATATTTTAAAATTCATTTGATTTGGCATGTGTAAAAAAGCATCTTGTCCAAGTATTACAAATAATTACAATTATTACAAATAATTTTTAAAAGCTGAACCTTATTTCTATTTTACTTTTTTGTTATAAATATTAATTAATATTAAAACTTATCAGCTCTTCTAACACTTTTTGTGAAATATCAGGTAAACATTGTTTATACACTTTAAAACAACTGCATTCAATTACTGAATATTACCTGCTTTTGTGTACAATGTATTTTAAATATTAAGTGACCATTGAAAAGGTTGTTGTCTCCTGGTGAAAAATGAAATGCAGTACATGCTTGGAAAAAATACAAATGGTAGTGAAAGATGAGAAGAAGAGCGGTTTAGCAGTTAAGGATTTTTTATATGAGTAAGATGGCTTTTTCAAAGCATAAACCACCATCAAGCATTATAAATCAATTTTTCTAATTAAAAGGGGTCTTTTGGCTTTTAGTATCAGTTGATATTAAGTAAGATGCAAGGTATTATTACAAAGGTGGCCTGTCCACATAATCCATTAGAAGTTACACTGAGTTATATTGGTGGAAGCAAACTGATTTTTATGGTTGTGAGTATTTCTTCTTTGTTCCATCAGGATCAATTCCTTCAGTTCTAATAAAAATCTTCAGAGAGGGTCAGGTTAGTGATCTGCTCATTCTGTGGATAATTTGTGATGTGACTATCAGAACGGAGTCAATGCTTCCTTCTTTCTAGTAGCAAGAACCTAAATACATGCTGCATCATAAGCATTACATTTTACCTTGTAAACCTTACATGGCTTTTGTTTAATGACAGTTGTGTTTATTTCCTAGTTTTTAATATAGGGTGTAGGTACCTCATTGTGTAGGTCTCTAGGGCTAAGTTGAGGAGAGAGGGAAATGAAATGACCAGAATGCAGAATATATGTTCACAATAATTTACTCTTGCAATAGTTCTTACGTTATAAGTGTTGCATGATGTTGTCTTATCTTAAGAATTAAATAAATCAATTGTTTTAAAAAAGCAAATGTGAAAAAACAAAATCTATATGCAACTATAATGTCCCTTCACTTGGATCTACAGCAGGGTTTGAACTCTGGACTCTCAGTTCAGATATGTGTGTATATATATATATATATATATATATATATATATTTTGAGCCATAGAAGTAATATCTAATTTCTTAGCCACTACTACTAACCATGCTTCTCCCCTGCTCCCCCCCCCCCCCATGGGTTACTCAGTTGTTTGCTAGACAACAGAGGCATACAGGAAATCAGGAAATCCTGGCTCTGGGAGAAGAGTATGGTTTTCGTGGTTGTAGACAGATTGCGTTCTGGTTATCCTATTTGAAAGATAGTGTGGCTGAGTAGCCAAGAGGCAGTCAATTATTCATCTGGGAAGTGGGCGAGCGCAGTTTAAATGTTTAAATTCCTTTTCCATATCTGGGAGAGGGTGAACTTGAACTGTGTAGTCTCCCATTTTCAATAAGTGCCCTAATCTCTCATCTAAAGATCACAACACAGCCATGTTGTCCTTCTCTGGCCATTTTGTGAAAGTAGCCCTTAATTTCCTTAACTTCTTTTTAAAAAAGCATCCAGAAACAAATTCAGGATGTTTTCAGAATTTTCAAATTTGTTTTGGGTCAAAGTGAGTTTTATTTTTTAGATATTTTTTGTGGGGGCTGCCAGCAAGCTGAGAAATCAGTTATTCACCCAACTCTAATCGTGAGTGACACAGGTGACAACATCTGTGTATAACCTGAATGCTGTATTAAAGAGCACATGAAGAGCAACATGCAACAAAAAGCACAAATCCCTATCTGTTTTCATTTGCTCACAAAGGATATTAAAATGACACAAAAAAACAAAAAACTGCCCTCCCAACCCTGAGACAATCTAGTGATAAACTGAAAAAAGGGATGATTTTGGAACTCTTGCTATTCCCTCTATATCAATCAAACTTTCATCAAAGCACCATAGAAAATTCAAGTAGTATTTAAAATTTACTTTGTTTCTTTTTTGCCATGTTAGTAACATTTCTTACAAAATAAAGCTTTAAAACTCCTGTTAGAGTGAAACCTTTTGTCTCAGTGTTAATTATAGAGCCACGACCTTCCCATAATAACATAGAAACAAATCCCAGAATAGACTGTCATGTTTAAAAACAGGGGGCTACTTTTAATGACATACAGGCACTTACTATTACATTTGAGAGTTGCATGGTTTATAGAATTTCACCCCTAGTCTTTAGGCAAAAAAGTACCCATGGATAAATAGACTTTCAGACCATGTGAAACAGAGTAAGTCAGAAGAGGCTATTTGTGAAGGTTGTAATAGGAATGGCATAGAGTACTTGGGCAGACACAGAAAGCCTTATATTGCAATGAATCTTACGTATATCTTGAACGCTAAACTGTGTGAAAAACTGGATGGCTATGTCTACACTAGAAAAGTTGTCGACTTTTGTTTAGTCGACCTTAATAAGGTTGACTTTAAGTTGACTTAAAGTCGACCTTATTAAAGTCGACTTAACAAGTGGCAACACTTTAAGTCGACTTAGTCCACTTTGTTAAGTCGACCTAACTGCCCTTAGGTCGACTTAACAAAGTGGACTTATGTGTCCACACTGGGCTTAGGTTGACCTAAGGAGGCTAAAGTCGACCTAATGAGTGGTAGTTATAAAGTTGTTTTAAACTTTCATTAAGTTGACTTAAGGAATTTCTTAAGTCGACTTAATGAAAGCCTAGTGTGTACATGGCTTAATTTAAGTCGACTTAAGCCTCCTTAAGTGGACTTAAATTGCCAGTGTAGACATAGCCGATGAGAGGTGTATAAGCAATGCCTATTCATAGTTAAGTGTGTCAATTTAGAGTTGGTATTTGTGATTCAAGAGGTGGCGCTGCTGTCAGAACCAAACCAGTGACCCGGTATTATACTGGTGGGGGGAGTCTGACTTTCAGAGAAGACTCGAAACTGAGGTCATCACCCACATGGTCATAAAACATACCAATACACTTTCCTGGCACATGCCAACCAGAATCAATGAATTCTGCCTCTGTGAAGTCTCCTTAAGGTATCGGTTGAATAAAAAGCATTTAATTGCCTAGCTTTAACAGATGTGTAGGTTTCTTGTTGTACATTTTGTCCTCTTACCGGATTGTGGAATATATTGGTTATATATCATCAGTTTTCTTTGGAAAGTTCCTTTTAAATGGAATGTATTTCATACAGCTTGTAAACCTGAAAACAAAAATAAAATAAATGCTGCAACTAGAATATGGAAATCATCGTTAAAAATTTGTATGTGAAATCCTTCTCGATGGAAGGGGAAATGAGTTCTGCTAAATAGCACATTTCGGGGTGAGGACTGGAAAAAATGAAATGTTGGACTGGGTTCTCTCTGAAGTTCTTCAGTAATATGATCTCCTTTTCTCCCACACACGTTCACCTTACCACCCTTGCAATTGATATTATAACAATTCTACCTTCTTTGTCTTTATGCTTTTAAACTGAAGTATATGAAAAAATAAAGTCCTTTTAAAATGTCTTTAGTTAAGGACCCAAAAACTGAGGCATTCAGAATAACTAACCATTTAAAAATTTTTGGCTAAAAATTTGAATTTTTCTTTTGTTTGCCCTCTATTTTTGTACCTCACAATGAACTCGAAATCAATTTGAGGGCATAAATTATAATATTTAGAGAACAAACTATTTGATTATAGTCTTACTTAATTTCTTGCTGCAATGTATTTGGAGTAGATTTTGCTATCTGCTACACCAGTGTATATCCAGTTTAACTATTGAAATCAGTGAAGTTCAGTGAGCCGTACAGCATTCTGTATTTACACTGGTGTAACTGATGGCAGTATCTGGTCTAAGTGCAATTACTTACGCTTACAATAAATTATACTGATGATTAACTGCATGTGCAGAAATAGAAGCAAGTTTTGACAATTAGTCCTGAAAAGCCTTTGGTTTGCTTCTAATGTTACATAATCATGTAACCATTTAATTAGTAGGTGCTTTTACAGTTTGCATTAATCATATATTGTATTGAGATTTTGTTTTACTCATCTTTCTAGATTTCAGTCTGAAACTTCGATTCTTTTTTTGAAGGAAACCTTAGGACAGAAGTTTAAAAGGTTTTAAACCAGGGCAGCTAAAGCTTCTGACCTTGACTTAATTGCGCCGTGGTTGATTATGTAGTACTCTGTGACAGGCAGGAAATTACTGTAAGTTGATGTTGCAGGCCTTACCCGTCAAACATGAATGACCTAGAGGGCTAGTTCCTGAATGCTTATTCTACCTTCTGACAGCTTTTACAGTCAGGTTTACTGTCGATTAGGACTTTTCAGTTTTAGGGACTAACGAACAGCTGTTGGCCTGATTGTGAAACTGAGCTGAGTCAAGAGTGGACAAACCTCGTATGTCTGAAGCAGGGACTCCTTCCATGACTACTGAGCAAGACTTGCATATGCATCATTAGCCATGTCTGTCTTATAATAACATTGTGCCATAATACATGTGATTTAAGGATTTGCCATTTTGGGTGCTGATGCATTTTTGTTACCTTGGCTCTCTGTCATATAACTATCAACTCTGTATGTTACCTTTGACCTTCAGTGAGGTAGGGATATTACATTCCTTCTCAAGAAAGCTCAAATACAGTTTAATTTCCATACCAGCTTTGAAAGCTGTGTCCACGCTTGATGACGATCATTCAGTTCCTCATTTACACTAGTTAATTGTAATTTACTACCTCTTTAAGCCCCTATATAAAAAGAAATCAAGCCAGAAACTCTGCCAGACGGTTCTTTGAATTATGTAGGCAAAATACAAAGTTGAAAAATTTATTCTTCTTCGAGTGATTGCTCCTGTCCATTCCATAGTAGGTGTGTGCGCGCCTCGTGCACGGAACGCCGGAATTTTTTCCCCTAGAGATCCCGTAGGGCCGGCTGTAGCGCCCCCTGGAGTGGCGCCGCTGCGGCACCTCTATATAACCCACAGCCGGCCCTACCCTCCCCAGTTCCTTCTTACCGCCCTGACGGTCGCTGGAACATTGGCTAGCTTGCTAGCAGTACCCTAGTTAAACAGTTAGTTCTTAGTTAGTGGACAGTTTTCTCCAACCGAGTAGTTAGTTTTTCTTCCATCGAAGAGCCCCGTTTCGGGGCCAGGGCATGCCAGGCTTCAAGGCTTGCGGGGCCTGTCGTAAGCCCATGCCCTTGGACGATCCGCACCACGAGTGTCTAAGGTGTTTGGGAGAGTCCCACCTACGCGAGCGGTGCAAGATCTGCTGGGGGTTCCGCCCGAGAACCCAGAAAGAGAGGGAGCATAGACTGAAGCTCCTCCTGATGGAGGACGCTTTGCGGCCGGCGAGCGCCGGGGGTCCCGGGTCTAGCGTGGCACCGTCGGTGCGGAGCGCTCCGGCGTCCACCAGAGAGGTGCCGAGACCCACTAGCCTCGCCAAGGAGCCACGGCACCGGCTCCCGCCGCCGGCACCGAAGCCTTCGGCACCGCCGCCACGGCACCGCTCCCTCTTCCCTGGTCTGGCTAAGAAGAAGAGGCGTTCGGACAGAGGGAGATCGCCTGTCAAACGCGGGAAGCATGGGGCTCAGACGGTACCGGGCTCGGACCGTCAGCTCCCGGAGCCGCAGGCTCCAGCCCCGTTGACTCCGGGCCGGGAGAAGGTTCCGTCGAATCCGGGGTCCAATGCCTCGCCCACCAGGGCTATCCTGGACGAAGATCTCCAGCTGCCCTCGACGCCGGAGACGTTCGAAGCGGCGCGAGAGCTCATTGCGCACACGGCGCCGTGTGCGCCAGAGACTCACCCTCCGGCACCGCAGAGGTCGGTACCGTCGAAGGGAAAACCGGCACTGCTTTACCGGAGCCCTCCACGGCACCGTTCGCCGTTGGAGCAGGCGCGTCCATCACCCGCCGGCCTGGCCCACGGGGAGCGCTCGCAATATACTTCGCCCCCGGCGCGGCACCGGTCTCCCGTTCCGCCAGCAGTGATAGCGGCAGCAGGGGCCCCACGGTACCGGTCCCCCCCAGAGCGCCTGGACCGTGACTCCTCACGGCACCGTCGTCCATCGGCACCGCGAGAAGCGGTGCCCACGACGGGACGGTCGCAGTACTCGCCGGTTCGCGGCACAGCCCCACCTTGGTCGCCCTGGAGTAGGCTCTCTTCCGAGTCGGGAGACAGCGCGAGCTCCGCCAGGCGGAGCAGGAGCCGCTCGGGGAGAAGAGGGGACAGCCACGGCCATTCCCAGGCTCGGTGGGGGCCCCAGTGGCAGCCTCCACAACAGTGGCCATTTTGGACCCCATGGGCGTACCATCAGGCCCAGGGTCCCCTGTCGGAGAGGCCTCCCTCCACCCTGTCGTCGAGGCATCAGCCATCATGCACGGCGAGCGCTCCTCCGGAACTGGGGAGGGCACCAGCCCGGGACCGGGCAGAAAAAGCCCTGGACAATCCGTCAGTGACGGAGGGTCGGCAGCCCACGAGGGCATTAGACCCCCATCCGGACCCCGCTGGAGAGTCGTCTTCGTCCCCACCGGATGAGGCGGTGGCAGGGGCGAAGCCGGCCCCTCTCCCAGATGACAGCAGGTCTCATCAGGACCTACTTAGGAGAGTGGCAAAGATCATGGGCCTACAAGCGGAGGAGGTCATGGAGGAGCGGACCCCATGGTTGACATCCTCCTCCCAGAAGGTCCATCCAGAGTTGCCCTGCCCCTAATTAAGACGGTGCAGAACACAACCAAAGCCCTGTGGCAAACCCCAGCCTCCATTGCTCCGACAGCCAAGCGGGTGGAGAAAAAATAATTCGTTCCCGCGAAAGGCTACGAGCATTTTTATTCACACCCGGCCCTGAACTCGTTGGTGGTTGAAACGGCCAATGAAAAGGAGAGGCAAGGTCACCAAGGTCCTACGCCCAAATCGAGGGACGCTAGGAAGATGGACCTGTTCGGCCGCAAGGTCTATTCCTCAGGGGGGCTCCAGCTGAGGATTGCCAACCAGCAGGCGATCCTCAGCAGGTACACATTTAATTCATGGGCGGCCCTCGACAAATTGTCCGACAAGCTGGACCAGGACTCGAGGTCCGAGCTGGCAGCTATGTTGAAGGAGGGTAAAGTGGTGTCTCGAGCCCTCCTACAATCGGCCCTGGACGCAGCGGACGCTGCAGCTAGAGTAATGGCCTCTGTCATCACAATGCGATGGAGTTCTTGGCTCCAAGCCTCGGGCCTCCCCGCTGAGGTCCAGTCTACCATACAAGACTTGCCCTTCGAAGGACCGGAGCTGTTTGCTTCTCAAACGGACTCCAGATTGCAATCCCTCAAGGACTCAAGGGCCATGGTGAAATCGCTGGGCCTCCACGCCCCGGCATCTCAAAGGAAGCCCTTTAAGCCACAGATAACGGCTCGGCCATACCAACGGCGCCAGGATTGGGACCGAAGGAGAGGCCGTAACGGGCGCAGGGCAAACCGCCGCCCCTCAGAACAAAACCAGGGCGGGCAGCGTCATTCCTCTGGCCCCAAGAAGGCCTTTTGAGGGTACGATCGGGGACGACGTACCAGTCTTTGTCGCGGATCCAATTCCTTTGCCCTTCAACAACAGATTATCCCGGTTCCACCGCGCTTGGGCGCTAGTTACCTCGGACCAGTGGGTGCTCCGCACGGTGCAGCATGGATACTCGCTCCAGTTCTCTTCACACTCCCCGTTCCGCCCCCCCCCCACCTCGTCCCTCTTCAGGGACCCCTCTCACGAACAACTGCTGGCCCAAGAGGTTCAGTCCCTCGTGGAGAAAGGGGCGATAGAGGAGGTGCCTCAGGACCTGAGGGGGAAGGGGGTGTACTCCAGATACTTCCTTATTCCCAAATCGAAAGGGGGCCTCCGTCCCATCCTAGGCCTGCGGTACCTGAATCGTTTTCTGCGCAAGATCCGTTTCCGCATGGTCTCGTTGGCCTCGATTATCCCATCCCTGGATCCGGGAGATTGGTATGCCGCCCTCGATCTACAGGACGCCTACTTCCACATTGCAATAACCCCACGACACAGGCGGTTCTTGCGTTTCAAAGTGGGAGACAGGCATTTTCAGTTCACAGTCCTTCCGTTCGGGCTCGCCGCGGCTCCCAGGGTTTTCACCAAATGCCTGGCAGTAGTGGCAGCCTTCCTCAGAAAGAGGAGGGTTCAGGTCTTCCCCTACCTGGACGACTGGCTTGTACGAGGCCGCTCGCCAGCGGAGGTGTCTCACCATCTGCAGGTCATACAAGATGTATTCAGCCGCCTTGGTCTGCTGGTCAACCAGCGCAAGTCCTCCCTCGTGCCAGTCCAGCGAATAGAATTCATAGGCGCAGTCCTGGACTCGACAGTGGCGAAAGCATCTCTTCCTCGATCACGATTCCAAGTGATCCGAGATACCATAAGAGGGTTGCAGAGGCATCCGTTGGCGTCGGCAAGAATGTGCCTGAGACTGTTGGGGCACATGGCGGCATGTATCTACGTAGTCAGACATGCCCGACTGCGTCTCCGCCCCTTTCTGCTGTGGCTAGCGTCGGTTTACCGCCCGAGCCGGGACGACCTGGACGCGATAGTGGCCCCTTCCGCGCAGATCCTGAGGGACCTAGACTGGTGGTGCCAAGAGGACCAGGTCTGTGCAGGGTTACCCTTCCGAGCCCCGAGCCCCTCGATTTCCCTGGTGACAGATGCTTCAGATCTGGGCTGGGGAGCGCACCTGGGCCAGTTACGGACCCAGGGCCGTTGGAAGGACGAGGAGCTCCGATTCCACATAAACGTGAAGGAGCTCAGGGCAGTTCGTCTGGCCTGTCAGGCATTCAAGGAGCACTTAAAAGGGAAAGTGTATTGTCCGTCTGGACGGAGACTAACAGCTATGTTCTACATCAACAAGCAAGGCGGTCCCCGCTCCTCCCACCTTTGCAGGGAAGCGCTCATCCTCTGGGAGTTTTGCATTCTCCACTCAATCCTGCCGGTAGCATCCTACCTACCGGGGTCGCAGAACACGCTGGCCGACGACCTCAGCAGGAAGTTTCTAACCCACGAGTGGTCGATGAAGTGGGAGGTCCTGAGAGAGGTCTTCCAAAGGTGGGGGACTCCCCGTCTGGACCTCTTCGCGTCAAACTCCAACGCGAAATGCGCACGCTTTTGCTCGTTCAGGGGACGCAGCCCGGGCTCCATAGCGGACGCGTTCGTGATCCAGTGGACAGGGGATCTCTCCTACGCCTTTCCCCCAACGCCATTAGTGAACCAAGTTCTTTTAAAGATCAAGCACGACAAAGCCACAGTGATTCTGGTGGCCCCGGCGTGGCCCAGGCAGCATTGGTACACAACCCTGTGGAACCTCTCAACCAGGGCCCCGATAGATTTACCTTTGTTGCCGGACCTCTTGTCACAGGACAACGGCAGACTCCTGCACCCGAACCTTCAATCACTCCACCTCAAGGCGTGGTACCTGAGTGGTTAACCCCGAACGAACGGCTATGCTCGGGGGAGGTCCAGGAGGTCTTGCTTAACAGCAGAAGGCCCTCTACACGCTCCACTTATAGGGCAAAGTGGAAACGGTTCTCGGCCTGGATGACAGACAAGGGGATCGCTCCGGGATCAGCCCCACTCCCATGTATCCTCGACTACCTGTGGCATCTCAAGTCATCGGGCCTGGCAACCTCTTCGGTCAAGGTCCACCTGGCAGCCATCTCAGCTTTCCATGCAGGAACGGAAAGGGGCACAGTCTTCTCGGCCCCGATGGTGAAGCGTTTTGTCAAAGGCCTTGATAAGCTCTTTCCCCCCACCCGTCCACCGGTGGCGCAATGGGACTTAAACCTGGTTCTGACTCAGCTGACAGGCCCGCCCTTCGAGCCTCTAGCTTCATGCTCGCTGCTGTGCATGTCTTGGAAGGTGGCTTTCCTCGTGGCCATTACATCGGCCAGGAGGGTATCAGAATTACGGGCCCTGACAGCAGATCCACCATACACAGTTTTCCATAAGGACAAGGTACAGCTGCGCCCGCATCCGGCCTTCCGACCAAAAGTGGTGTCCCATTTCCACACCAGCCAGGACATTTATCTACCGGTGTTTTACCCCAAACCACATGCTTCGGACAGGGAGCGCAGGCTACATACACTAGACGTGCGTAGAGCCCTGGCGTTCTACATTGACAGGACAAGACCTTTCCGCAAGTCCACCCAGCTGTTCGTGGCAGTAGCAGACAGAATGAAAGGAGAGCCCATCTCCTCGCAGAGGCTCTCCGGATGGATAGTCGAGTGCATCCGCGAATGCTACAACCGGGCGAAGGTTACACCGCCCCCGATCAAGGCGCACTCGACAAGAGCACAGGCTTCCTCGACGGCCTTTCTGGGGGGTGTGCCGTTAGTGGACATCTGCAAGGCAGCCACCTGGTCTTCAGTCCACACCTTCGCGGCGCACTACGCGATTACTCAGCAAGCGAGAGAGGATGCGGCAGTCGGCAGAGCCGTCCTGCTCTCGGCTAAACTGTGATTCCGACCCTCCGCCTCACGGTAAGGCTGGTGATTCACCTACTATGGAATGGACAGGAGCAATCACTCGAAGAAGAAGAAGAGGTTACTTACTTGTAACTGGTGTTCTTCGAGATGTGTTGCTCCTGGCCATTCCACTTCCCGCCCTCCATTCCCGCTCGGAATAAGAGCAAGAAGGAACTGGGGAGGGTAGGGCCGGCTGTGGGTTATATAGAGGTGCCGCAGCGGCGCCACTCCAGGGGGCGCTACAGCCGGCCCTACGGGATCTCTAGGGGAAAAAATTCCGGCGTTCCGTGCACGAGGCGCGCACACACCTACTGTGGAATGGCCAGGAGCAACACATCTCGAAGAACACCAGTTACAAGTAAGTAACCTCTTCTTTTTCATAGAAATTGAGAAGAGATGGCCAGAAGTTGTGGAAATAAGTGATCCACAATATCCAATTTTCTCTCCCATAGACATTATCTCCCCCAGTACATTAAATATATATTTGATGGGCTGCAGTGCTTAATTTGTAATGAAAAAGGTGTAGGGGCTCAATTTTTTAACTTTTCATAACTGATGTGGTGAGTCCAGAGGTTCTGGGCTATGAACTGCCAAGCCTAGAGATGCCAGGGCTCAGCCTGGCAGGCTTTGGAAGAAATTAAGCACTTGTAAATTAAGCTTGTAAATTCTTCTGGCTAATTTCAGCTTCTTAAACCAGCTCATGTATCATAAAGAGCTGGATCTTCTAATTGTTACTCTTTTTGTGGAAGATATAATAATAAATCTTGCTGATTAAGTAGACACAAATGAACACACTTTAGAACATGTTGATTTATGGATCACTGAACAATCAGTCAAAAATTGGAGAGCACTCATCAGTTTGGCCTTCACTGGTGAATCCCTCTCCTGATGGCAAACTTCATTCCTTGATATCATCTTCATGAAGTAGATTGTTCTTTGGAATGCTTTGAAATACTTGTTAACATGCTTTTTCATATTAATGACATCACACACCAAGTTCTTCTGTTTTTCATTACCTCATGGAACCAGTATGAGTCTTTTTATTCTTGCTCTGCTGAAAGCACAGAAGCAACTGTGAGGATCTAGGCCTTAATCCAGTGCTCCCTGAAATCAGTGGAAAGATTCCCACTTATTCTGATGAACATTGTATCATGTCCCTACTAATTTAAACATATTTGTGGGATGAGTCTAGGATATGCTTCCATGTATATTTTTCCCTGCTAGAAAGTACCTTTTAGATACACATATGATATATCATTCTTCAGAGCTGGATGCATGAGGATGCAGTTGGGCAATGTTAAGGCTCTTGGCTTGTAGTTTATTTTGTTATAGCCCACAGCCAGAGGTGCAAAGCAAATAATAGTTCTTTGCACTTCTATAGCACCTGTCATTCAATAATATCAGAGTGCTTTACAAACCATGATTAATCAAGACTCACAACAGACCTGTGATATTTATAAACAGGTGCATTTCATATACAGAGTGTGGGGTAATACCATTAGAGAGCACTTCAAGTTTTAAAGCTGAACTGGCTCTTTTTTAAGAGAACTATGTACAGAGGTGTTGCAGTTATTATTACAGCTATATGCTTTCTGGTGCTTCCTTCAAATTTTCCTTCTGCAACCCGTGCTTCTCCTTCCAAGTCTTGCGCAGGTTGCTACATCTTCGTTTTTGGTAATTTTTTGTTCTTAGGTCTTTTGTGTAAGTGTTTGCTGACTTACTAGTGCAGAGGTTACTACTGTATCGCTCACCCAGGACCGGGCCTTTGTTGCCAGCCCATTGCAGTCTGTTAGACCTAATTTATCTCTTCACACATGCTGATCTTCAAACCAGTCTCCCACTTCTTGTTTTGTTATTGCAGTAGGTGGGGACTTGCTTCCATCTATTGCTTCCTTTATTCTACTGCATGGTGCTCTGTTGGTCTCCTCTCCTAACTTTCCTGTGTCAAGCCAACTGAAGGCTGAGGCTCTGTCTAAGTTCCTCCTAAGGTCCTGGCCTTGTCCCTGTCTGTCTACATGTGCTAGCTGTCTGGTGCTACTCTGCAGTGGTCTTTGATTCATCTCCACTGTGATCTTGAGTCTGTAGCTGCCTTATGTGACCTGTGTCTTATTGCACTTTGGACTGTTGCCTTTTCCCATTACTTTACATAGTTCTTTGTTAGTTGGACCCAGACCTGCTCACCTGTGAGTAAGCTCCTTGGCTCCTTCGTTGTAGCAGGCTGCCTTCTGAGCTTGGCATTCCCCTAACTGTTTCTGTGTCCAGTCCATTATTCCTCCACTGGGTTGTGGAAGTTGACTCCTGGGAAGCGGAATCTTGGTTTCTCAGACCCATCAGTCTCTAAAATGGGTTACTGTTTAATTCCTTGGAGGGTATAGTGTTAGTGTGAGGGGTAGGGATCCTTTCCTGTTTGTCTTGCCTTTCCATCAATATCTAGGCTGTCTTTACTGCTCACTTTACTTTCCCATTGCTTTCTGGGTGTACACAGGAAAATGTCTTGTGTTCAAATCCCCATTTGGTACTAAAGCATTTGAATTCTGCTGTAGCATATTGTGGTTTCTTGTCAGAGCATAGCATATTTTTCAAAATGCACCTTCCGTTTTCTGACCACAGTTCTTACCTGGTATTCTCTGGATATTCCATCTCCCAGAATTGGGAGGAGTAATCCACTGTGACCAGGTAGCTCCTGGTTCCTGAGCAGGTCTTTCCAACCTTTTCTCAGCTTCCTTCTGTTAATCACTATTTGCATACCTCACCCTGTTCCATGTATGCTCTCAGTTGAACATTCATGCCTGGACAGTAGATATACTCCCTGGATTGCCTTAGGCATACCTGTATCCAAAGATATATATCCATTTCTTGATGTCCATTCTGAAAACTTCTGGGATTACTGCCCAACCACCCTGTAAACAGTATCCTGTCTTGCGCACACACCTGGTGGTAAGGGGTGGTCTACCAGCCCTGAAGTATGGATGTATTTTATTTCCTGTGGCACGCTATTGTGTTTGCTGCTTCATAGGATTGCTTGGAGCCTCCCATCAGAGAAACAAAGACAGATTCTATCAACATGCATATCTCCTGTTCCTCTGAGCCATCTGCATTGTACCCTGAAAGGTATGGTCAGCTTCACATTTCTGCCAACAGTAGAGAATTTCCTGGGCAGTAGTGAATTCATTTCTCTTCCTTACTGCATCTTGCATTGCTCATGCAAGGCCTATGTTCCTTATCCTCATCTCACAGTGCTTAAATCTTAATAACACATATTGTTGTAGTTTGGGAGCAATCAGTAGTGGTTTCTTCAGAACGCTTCCTAATGGCTTTCGATCGGACTATATCTGCTTGGGGCCCAAAGGTGACCTGATGGAGTTGTTATATTCCAAAGATCACAGCCAATGGCTCCTTTCCTATCTGAGCAAATCTCCATTCTATGGCTGCCAGGGCTCTTCTAGCAGATGCTGTGCACTGCTGGCCTTTTATCAGCGTTGCTCCTAGGCCACCCCCTTGTGAAGCATCACACTGTAGATGTGGTTGCCTCAAGGTGTTGTAGTACTTTAGAACTGGTGCCTTGAGTATGATTTCTTTACTCTTTCAAATGCCGTACTCCTTGTAGCCTCCTATGCTCCTCCCTCCAAATGCAATACAGATTGCTACAAGGAGTGTTCCCATTTTACATTTAGGTAAATTGTTGCACAAAGCGGTTCAGTTAACAAATCATTGACTGATCTAAATTGAAACTAGGAGTACAGAATCCCAAACCCATTCTCTAGGACACGCTACAACTAAAAAAGAGGAAATGATTTTGCAGTGCTTTTCAGTCACTTCAGTGGCACTGGCTACTTGTCCATGTGACTGAGTATAGTCTTTGATAATCATAGAAAACCTCCATTAGAGGTTATGGAGTCCAGTCCCCTACACTCACGGCAGGACCACGTACCATCTTAAACCGTCCCTGACAGGTGTTTGTCTAATCTACTCTTAAAAATTTTCAGTCATGGAGATTCCACAGCCTGCCTAGGCAACTTATTCCAGTGGCTAGTCCCAATTCGTTTTATGTGACTGGGACAGAAAGTAAAGATGTCTATTAGGCTGTTGTCATTAACTTTGTGTCATAACTTTATTACAATATCTAGTTGATTAAATCTGTAAGATTAGAATTAGATTGAAATTTTAACTATGAATAAAAAAGCATGTTAAATCTGGTGTCATATGGTGATATACGTATAAATGGCTGAACTATCACACCTGCAAAGCATCATGTGATCACAACTAGGAAGAAGGAGATTTGAAAAGTGAAATCCTTGTTTCTCTGGTTAACACTCCAATAGCATGTTAAGTTGCTAAAAATGAAACCTGTACTTCAAAATGGGGTTTTGAAGGATGAAAGCTGGGCTCAAAGCACAGATTCAAATTTAGATGAATTTCTGGACATGTGTAATAGAAATATTGAAATTCATTTATGTTTTAGACTTGAGAACAGTGATTGATGGCAAACACTTTGTGTGTATGTGTTTGTGTAATATATTGAGGGAAAGCTATGTTGAAGCAATGAGTTACGCATTTAGTCAGAAGTTTAAAGAAATTATCACAAAATTAATCTCTTGTGGGAGTGAGTTCCATCATCTAGTAAGTTTCAGGTCCTGATGAGGTTCTCTCTCCCGTACTCATTAGCCTTCGCCTGTTAGTTGATAATTTCATTGTTCCTGTGATTGATAGAAGTCATCACAGATGAGGGTCTCTTGGATAATAAGATATGGTCCCATGGAGGGTTATTATTAGGACAAAGCTTTTGAATTCGACTTTCCATTATTGGGTGTCAGCACAGAAGGTGGAGCTTTGTAAGGATGTGTTCAGGATGACTTAGTTCCCAAGTAAGAAGTCTGCTACATTTTGTGCAAGCTGCAGCTTTATAATGTGTGTGGCATTATGCCTCTATATAATGAATTACAGTAACAAAGCCTGGGAGCCATGAATGCATGGATCACCATAATCAAGTCTATGGTTGATAGGATGGATCTTAATCTTCTGTCCATCTATAGATAGTGGTGAGTGGGGGTTTTTTTGGTCACAATAGCTGAAATATTTAGTCAATGAGATCAGATGCTACAGAGATCTTCAGCAGAATAAATTTGGATGTATTATACTTGTGTATGAAGAAATAGAGATAATTCAGCAGAGCAACAATTACTGGCTAGTCCTTGTTGGAAACTTAACTGGATGAAATCTAGGATTTTTGGAGGCTATCAGCTGACTTTGGAGGCTGATTTGTTTCTAAATACTCTATTTGCAAAGAAAAGGGAATTTAGACATCATGTGACAGTTAGCAAAACCCTCCACTTAAAGCAGTGATTTCTTCAGCACTTGTTGGACTATTGTATATTTTTGGGTGAGTCGTAAATTCCTCTCAAAGAAAATGTTGACATTCCCTGTTGGAAGCACTTGGGAAATCTAAGTTGTGCTATCCAGGAAGTTAGAAGATCAGAATAACAGATAATAATAGCCCTGGCTGCTGTCATTGCTTCTCTGACTACTGATTGGCGTTGATTCTCGAAAGAAAAACATGTTTCTGGTCCTGGTCTCTGCTTCCTGTCTTTAATGCGCAGTGAAGTGATCCTGGATGTGGGCAGTGTTCTGTGTGAAATGAGAGGTTATTTCCTTACAACAGGGGAGCTATGTACAAGCGTTCAGTTTATGAAATTCAGCCTGGTTTATGAAATGATTTATAATCGAGAAAAGTTTCATGGGGCTTAATGTTGCTATTTTGGACAGAGCAGAGATAGTCTTTGTTTAATTTCTTGATGGGAAACTGGTGGTTCTTGGTAGGAACACGATATTCTTAAGTTATGTTGTAGTGAGTCCTCAGTGCTTTCAGGTGCCCACACTGAGATCACCTAAAAGGGCATGGCATTCACAGGATGAGTGCCCAGCACTTTCCGAAAAAAAGACCCCTTTACGGTGTCTCAAGTTGAATTCCCCAGATCACTATTCACTTGTGAAAACCCAGCATTGCTATCTTCTAGCAATTTGGGAGGGGGAGGGGAGGTTATTGCTTTAATCAAACCGTGATGAAAGGCATCAACTCATTAATTTAACTTTATTCAGAATGGCCAGTATCTCTTTTCATTGTCCATGTAGGCTAAAGCCGGCAAGATGGCTGCGATTTCTCTCCTCTGAAAAATGAGGCTGACCTAAATAAATTTGGCTGACATCTCCTACTGTTCTCAGTGAGACTGCCCCAGTCTACAATGGTTGCCATGGTATGGTTCAGGGGACTAGGGAGGACACAGGGACTGTGAGAAATAGTAGAAATACTGTGACAAATAAATAGGGAAACAGAAATACCAGGTCACTGAGAAGAATAGGAGGCAGATTTAAGGGGAGTGCAGGGAAATGGGGGTGCAGAAGGAGTGAGAAAGAGAGTTAAGAGTGGGCGTCTGGAGCAGGAGTGGCAAGGTAAGAGTGGGGCTAAGGGTGTGATACCCAGTTTCTGATAGAGAAGCTGATAGGGGAGAGTAGGGAAGTGTTGCTTCTTGCAAAAGACTAAACCAGTTCCCATTGTTTTACTGTGACAGTATCACTTATACGATATAAGTATTTAAAGTTATGTAAACTTATAGTACTTTTTAGAGTTGATGAGTTATATGTTATATGTGCAAGTGTAAATCATGATGCATTAAGTCAGTGGTTCTCAAACTATTTACCATCTAGTTCTTCTTTTACCAAATAAAATAACTCTTTCCCTCACCCCTTTAAGACAGTAATAGGAAATGGATGGTAGTTTCCCAGTTTTAGAGATGAGGAGAGGATAAGTGGAGTTGCCATCGGAGCAGCAAGGGAGAGGCATTTTGTGAATTAGAAGTTGACTTTTCAACCTGAAATTATCTTTCACACACACTGGCAGAGGCGTAGAGTGGAATTAGAAAGTCAGAAGACCAAATATAATGTAATGGGTTTTAAATCGCATGATTTTGGTCGTGAGTCTTATGACTTTTGGCAGTCTGACTCATGATTCTGATCTCTCGGGTTTGACAATACCCAAAACCTTGACTTGTGTTCATGCAATGAGCACATAACCGGTCATTGAAAGTCAGGCACTTTCTGGGATGGAGAAGTTTACAAACAGCAGGACTGGGAAATTTTGGCAAAACTGCTGTGTGCCATATTCAGGCAAACTCCTATGTGCCATATTCAGGCAAACTCCTGTTATATGAAAAGTGCCATGCAATTATTTGAGGTTAAATCTAAATCACTTTTATGGTAAACTACATGGAACTCAGTTCATCTGCCCGAGCAGGATGAAGGCTGAGTCAATCCTGTAGGGATTTGAACCTGTGGTTCCAGAGAGTCTAGCTATTTCAAATCTGTTACGTAGAACACTAAGCCATTAAGCTTCCTGTCTGAAGCCTATGATTCCATGAGTGTGGGAATCATGAGGCTTTCACCACCGAACTCCTTTTAGCATTAACTTGCACCACTTTCATGTATTACTGGCCAGGTAGAATGTTCACCTTTTCACCCCTGAGCCACTAAACTGAATTAAAGGGGTTGGTACTATGTGTTGTGTTCTGTATATTTTATTTCTGTATTTCCAAGTCTTAAATTCCCTCCCAACAAATTGTGAACCAGTTTTGAAGTCTCAGAAATGTCTGACTTTTCTGTATCAATTTCTATGATCACTTTTGATCCTCTGGAATATAGTGCATGTGCGTCCTTTGTGTATAATATTTATTTTTTATCATGTGAAGAGGAAAATATGAACAATTACCATGAAATAATAAAAAACCCAACAAAAGTCAATACCACATATATAAAGCCAGGTAGTAATATGATACAAATGTTTTATAGTCACTGCTCTCCTATAATAAAACTCAGCTAAAGAACCAGTGCAAAGAAGAAAGAAAACCAAGTGAAATGAAGCAGAGATGAGGTGGAGATCATTTTCTGACAGAGAGACCACCCATAGCCATAAAACTCTCATCACACAGGAGTGAAAATAGCCTGTCTCAAGCAGTTTTAGCACACCCATCAGTGGAGCTCTCCGTATACCTCACTGTTCCATAGATATTGTCATTAGAATAATAAAAACAAAGAGAAAATGTCATCAAATTTATAGACTTCTTCCTTTACGGGTTCCGCCATCAGTTCACATTTTCCAGATGTGTGTGAAATTGGATTCTTTTTGGCTAGCAGTGTCATTGATACTGCTCTTATGCCCTAATGCAGCAGTAGGCAACCCCTGGCACACATGCCGTTAATGGCACGGGAGCCCATTCAGAACAGCACATGGCACCCTCTGTGGTGCCACAGAAATTGCTGCTCCTGCCACTGAAAGCCACTCCAGGTGGCTTCTTTTGGGGGTGGCTGGTGCACCGGGGGTCCCTGCCACGTCCATGCCCCAGGCATGCTGCAGAAAGAAACCACCCAAAGCAGCTCCTGGCCATGGAGCTCCTCTTCAGCTGTGGCCGCCACCAAATTTTCAGGCGTCCACTGCTCTTTTTCGGTGAAGAGAGGCACCAACTGAGGTTCAGGGAGGGAGGCCCGGCACGGGGGTTGGCAAAGGTTGCCAACCCCTGCCTTAATGTTTCACCAGCCAGGGCAGAAAATCTGTTTATTTTCAGTGCCCCACCCCTGGTACAGCCAAGCAAAAAACCCTCTGTCAACCAACTAAACAAAAACTTCGGGGGTGAAGAGAGAGGGCAGCAAATGGAACAGAGATGTGGTGTGCTCCCCTGTAAAATTTGCACCCGAGGTTACTACCCTTTTTCTTGCCCATAGAACCAGCTGTTTGTGGGCCCAATCTTCCTTCCTTTTCTTCTTGCCACCTGTGCAGCCAGTTTGAATCCTTTTTTGTGACTTTTTTGTTAGTGTGAAGTGATATTAGATGCTATCATTGGTGAGTATTTAGCTAACCTTTAATTTGCCTGTTTGGGTTTTTAAAAAAAGAGTCAGAAAATGGTCACTTTTTAATGCATCTTTCACAGACAGATAGACTTGGAGGCCTCTCTATCCCAGTCAGTACTGGGACTAGAGTTATTTTGGCAGATGGTAACTCTCTGGGCTTTAAGACGTGCTCCTCCTGTGATGCTTCAAAGCTACTCAATGATGGTTACAGTAAGTGCCTTTTTTGTTTAGGTGGATGGCTTATTCCTGACCCGTTGTTCCATGTGCCTCTGTTTTTTCAAGAGGTATCAGAACGCTAGGGATGCCTGCCTAAAGTTATTTCTTCTGCAGGTCACCATGAATGTCTCCTTGGACATGAGAGGGACACAGCTAAGGTTCAATCTTTTCTGCAGTTTTCCTGCTCTGATGGTTCAGCAAGCTGTTATTCTATCCCAAACTTCCACACTGATATACCACCTGGAATCTTCCTCTGAATCATAGAAACTAGAAGGAACCATGAGAATTCATTGAGTCAAGCCCTCTGCACTCATGGCAGGACCAAATACCATCTAAAGCAAACCATCCCTAACAGGGGTTTGTCTGACCTGCTCTTAAAAATGTCCAATGATGGAGATTCCACAAACCATCTTAGGCAATTTATTCCTGTGGTTAATGACTGTGACAGTTAAGAATTTTTCCTAATGTCCAACCTAAACCTCCCTTGCTGTAATTTAAGCCCATTGCTTCTTGTCCTATCATCGGTGGTTAAGGAGAATAATTTTTCTCCCTCCTCCTCATAAGAACCTTTTAGGAACTTGAAAACTGTTATGTCCCCACTCAGTCTTCTCTTTTCCAGACTAAACAAACACAGCTCTTTCAATCTTCCCTCATAAGTCAAGTGTTCTAGACCTTTAATCCTTGTTGCTCTTCTCTGGATTTTCTCAAATTTGCCGGCATATTTCCTGAAATGAGGCACCCAGAATTGGACACGATACTCCAGTTGAGACCTAATCAGCATGGAGTAGAGCAGAAGAGTTACTTCTGTCTTTCTTACAATACTCCTGTTATACATCCCAGAATGGTGTTTGCTTTTTCTGCAACAGTGTTGCACTGTTGACTCAAATATAGTTTGCGGTCCACTATGACACTGAGCATCCACTACTCCAATATCAAAATGCATATCAGTCCTGGACTTCCTGGGACATTGGGATATGTAATCATATGTCACAAGGCAACATTGTCTGCCCTCTTTGTAGGGTTAGAGTCCTTTTCCATAAGGGTGAGAATGGTCAACAGGCAGAGGTAGAGGAAGAGTATCATCCTTCTCTGCAATGAAACAGTTAATCCCTCTATGACATATCCAACACATTACTTTAAATCTTTCCAAAAATCTGTTGGAATGCATGACCAAGACCCTTAATAGCCAATTGGAGGTAGTGGAATAGACGTCACACAAACTGTTTGACATTCTCTGCCCTTTCAGGTCCCGTAGATTTGTTCCTTTTGTTATTGAGGACTTGTTAAAGTTTACAAAGGATTTGTGGCAGACTCCAGTATCAGTATTTACCACTTCTAAGAAGGTAGTTAGATAGTACCAAATTTTTCTTATAGGCTTCAGGTACATTTTATTTTCATTCAGTGCCAGGGTTACTTCTCATAGTGACTGTTCAGGAATCAGGGTCTCCTAAAATAAAACCAAGGGGAAAGGACCCTAAGGGTCTGTTTGTCAGAAAAGTCTAAGCACTGCCAGACTCCTGAATCATATTGTCAGCTGCGAGGCTCTTCCGCCAAAATTTGACTATCTGCACAGGGGTAAATGTCTCAGTTTATGGAAAGACACCCTCAGGATCACATCACAGGAAAGATTTATAATCTATCATACAAGAAGGACATCTGATAAATAGAACTTCCCTTTAGACTGTTTTAGATGTATCTGATTTAGTTGCATGCAGGCAGCATGGATGGCCACATCAGTGCTGATGCAAAGATCCTTCTGGAGCCTATCACTGGGCTTACCTACGGAGGTCCAAACCATGACAGAGGATCTTCCATTCAAGGGATGTGACCTTCACAACTCAGTGAAGAGCAAGGGTTGTAGAAATCCATGTGCCATGGAAGAATGAAAAAAAATCTGCATTTTTACAGGGTCTCTTTAGTTTTTACCATTTGTGACAGAAGAAGAAAAAAACTAATAACTGAATTGTACAGGAAATACCAATGTCACTTTTTCAATACATAGAATCTCCGCTTCTTGAGGTTGATTTTTGAATATGCTTTACGTTTGCAGTGGAACACCGTTTATCCGATTGAATTGAGACCCGGACCAGATTAGATAATAAAGAAAAGGGATAATCAGGGGAATTAGCAAAGAGCTTTCTGTCCTTTATTTTAAAATGGTGTGGGCTCTGGTGCTCAGCTCTCAGCTGTGGAGTTGGCTGCCCAATCCCCACCTGCCTGATCCTTTGCTGCCGTGGGCTGGCTGCCAGAGCCCCATGTGACTTGTGGTTTGGTTTATACAAAGAGCTGGATAATGGAGGCACAGGTGAATGGGATTCTACTGTATTTCAATAAAACATTGTGATGACTGTATGTTTCGTGGCTAAGGAAACTAAAGTGTTGCATTTCATTTTAATGGTGGAAAAGTGCAGATTTTAATTTTTTTTAAATTGGAGAATTTGGGGGTTTTTGTTATGGAAAACTAGGATCCCTGTTGATCTTTCCTGAAATGAGGCACTCAGAATTGGACACAATACTCCAGTTGAGGCCTAATCAGCATGGAGTACAGCAGAAGAGTTCATTCATTAAATGACTCTAGAACTCCTTCATGTTCTCAGTGGGTGTGTATCATTCAGCTCCAAAGTGAAAGCAAGACATAACTCAAATCTACTTCAGACAGGGTCCCCCTACTCCTTATTGTTAGAATCCTCAGCGGGAATTAAATTAATTCACAACAAAGTTGAGGTTCCAGTGGAGGAAAGCCACCACCCTTAAAACCTAGCAGAGCCTTTCCATCTACTCCTTTTAGCATAATTCTTTTTTGGAAAGTCTGAACTGGGACCACTGATAACCACTGAGTCCAAGAGATTGCCAGCAAGGGTCTTCATCGTGTTCATGCTGATGTTATTGCTGTGATGCCTCTTTTGTATTTGTGAATCGGGCGTTATATATTCCATGGTCGGTTCTAGCAAGAGTTACTGCATATAATTCCAGTTCCTTACTACTCTGACTCATCTTCCACATCCCTCTTCAGGGACTCTTCTCACAAGATACTGTAGAAGCAAGAGGTGAATTCTTTCTTGCATCTTGAACAGTGAAAGAGAGATGCTTTAAATACAGGCACAGGTTTTTAATTTTTAAAATTTTAATTCTGTTCTTGGTCCAAAAAGAAAGATTTGACAACCCAAATTAAATCTTCCAACTCTCAACAGCATTGATCCCCTCACTGGAAATATCACAGATTCCTAATAGGCACATCTCACTATCAGTACAAGGTCCTGCCCTTTGACCTTTCCAGTGCACCTCTCAATCACTTTGCCTGCTCTGCTCAGTGTAATCTCACAGAACAATGGTCACATCCTACATCTGGATCTAGCATTTTTACATCTGACACCCACTGAAAGAAGCTGTTTAGCTGAAGCTCAGAACATTCTGTTCCAAAGCAGGAAATCTTTGTCTAAACTGTTAGAAACTATGAACCTAATTCCCTTAGATGAGCCTGGGGCTAGTCAGCTTAGCCCTCAGGCAGGTTAATGAACCTTGCTTGACTGCAGTAGAATCACCTGATTGGCCAACCAGCCTTCCCAATTGGCTGCAAGAAGCCTACAGGTCTGAAATTAACCTCAGCAGCTGTAACAGGATACTGGTTGCTCAATGCTGATATCCACAGCTGTGATCATCCTTTGCCTGTCTTGTTTCCAGCATTGTCTCTGCTTTGTTTTCAGCATTTCTCCAGTCCTGTTCCTGTCCAGTTCCAGTTTGATGTAGTCTTGGGCTCTCATCTGGTTCCTGACTCTGGCTCTGACCTTTGGCCCTGACTTGCAGTTCCTGTTCCTGGCTCTAATGATTGGACCATGATCAGATCAGACCATCCACATCCTGGTCCCCGACAGGCTGATTTATACAGATCAGGACAAGAGGTTTTCTACTTGGGCATCTCAACACTTGTTGTCTCCCTTGACAGCACCCATTTTAGCAATATTGGATTACTTACTAGCCCATAAATAATCTGAACTTTCTATTAGATCCAGAAGAGTCCATCTAGCAGCAATTTCTGTACATTATGCCTTGATCCAGGGCCCTGTGGTGTTTCTCATTGTACAGTATTCATGTTTTTTCCCACTTCTAGAGGCCTCTCCTTCTTGGAATGTCAGTATAGATTTAACAAGCTGTGAGAGGCAGCTATTTATTAAGAGCTACAAATAACATGTTTTGGAGACCAGTAGTCTAGTCACTTAAATCACCTGGAGCACTGGATGAGGTTAGAATAGGAGGGAGTTATGTAACTTGATTGGGTTTGGAGGGCTGGAAGGGATCACTTAAATCTGTAGGAAGCCTGATGAGCCAATGAAGTAATTAGTTCAACAGCTGAAGAATGCAGCAAGCAAGCACTATAAAAGACTGACCCAGAGGGAGCCTGTTTATACAAGGTTAAAGGGTCTATTCTTTGAGCATTTAGCACCTGTTTAGTATCCCACCTATCAATGAAGACTTCCTTTATAGTAACTGTTATATCAAACTGCAGGGTAGAGGAGTGTTAAATCCTTGCAGTAATTTTGTGAGTGTTTCATAAAGCTATGGTTACTTTCAGGCCTCATCCCAAGTCCCTACCCAGAGTTACAGAATTCCCTATGAACCAATTTATTCATCTCCCGGTTTTCTTCCCCAATCTTTACTGAACCCTGGGAGAACCTACATTTCATAGATGATGTAATGTCATTGTCAGAGTATATTAACAGGACAGTCATTCAGGAACTCATCTACGCTGCTTGTGACCTTTGTTGATAGGTTTAAGGATCAATCTATATCTTCACATAGATTATCAAAATGTATCTTCAACTGTGTAAGAATACATTACAAGCTAGACAAATTAGATCTGTCTTGTCATTGCTGGCCAAAAGATTCTAGTTTTACGCACATGAGGCACATGAGCACCAAAAGTGGAATCTATGAGGATAATATATCTAGAAGAAAAAGTAACATTTATGGATTTCCATGCTGGGAGGAGATACTATTCCAAGTGATGTGTTGTCAGATGTTTTACTACCAGTGAGGCTTGTACAAGAGTTCTTGTAAATCTGTACTTGAGACCTTTTGAGTTTAATTTCAAATATCAATCTGGCTTGAACCAAAAAACAAAAACAAAAACAAAAAAACCTTAATATCAACTAGACTCTTCAGTTTCTCTCTTTCTAGAAGTTGTAATTTTTGAACAGCCAGTAACATATGTAGGAGAAAAACAAAAGATCCTCCACATCTCCAGCACTTATCTGTATCTGTCACATTTACTTTGCAATTTGATGCTTGTGAAAAATATTTTTTTGGTGAATTAGTCAGATACAGAGATCCATTGAGGCCCCTTTTTGTTATGCTCAGATTTGTTCCAATGTTGTGTGATCAAGGGGATATCTAAATCCTGACTATATTTTTGTTGAAGCGTTTCTGTACTACTTTTTTTAAAAATATGACACACTTTTTATCAAGCCTGGAGACCTTGGAGAAATGGTTTCCCTGGTGCAAAATTGATCAACAGATATCTAATTCATAGAAATTGCCAAAATAGGCTTTTTTCTGAAGTCCAAAGTTTTGCTGCAACTCTGCAAATACGTTAAAATTATCATTAAGGGTTAAATGTTGTAGGACAGATTACCTTTTCTGTCTGTTGTTTCAACATCATCAATATTTCTTTGATAAGTAGACTTCAATGTCTCTACAGTATTGAATCTTTATATATCAATCGGCTATTTCATTGCTGCCAGTAGGGCTATGTTAGATTACTACTTGTATTTATCAGCAAATAGTTTTCCTAACTCTCTCTCTGCTCCTAATGGGATTGACAATGATTAAACAGTCCATATGCAGCCTATTTTGTTTATTTCATATCTGATGTTGATGAGGCTCTTTGGGTTTTTTTCTGACCTGGAACAGTGCCATAATGTTGATCAACCTGTTCGGGCTTTGCCAGATAATTCTGTTAGGTTGGCCTGATGTTCTCTTTTTTTCCCTAAAGAAACATGTTAGTATTCCTCCTCTGTTGTAAGACTTCCTGGCTTATCATAAAAGAATCTGTGAAATTTTCTAAATAAAGGTTGATAACTTTTTTTGTTAGAAAACTATATAGCGTTGGTCCCAATATAAGGATGAATACTTCCTTTTATTTGTTTATTTTCCTGGGACATAAAGCAAACTCTTACACTTGTACTTTAAAGGACACAATTTCAACAGGCTTGTGTACGATAATTGCATAGCAATTAAAAATAATTCTACTGACGTTATAAAAATTTTTTCACCATTTATATTATGATAGTAATCTGTAAACACAGGTTCATTGTAGTGTATTTTTTTTGTTAAATTATTAAAAAGAAAATAAACTGTTGCATTAGCAGCGATGAAAGAGGAAGGGAAAATAAGTGGTGGAAGAAAAAGTATTAACCAATAAAAATGACTTTCTGCTTCTGATCACCATTTCCAAGTTTTTTTTTCATATCTTAGTTATCCCCTGTAGGTCTTTCCTGCAGATTGGTGGGGCAAACCAATATTCTCAATGTAAAAATGACCCCTGTAGTGGTACCAAGATATTAAAGTAATGAATGGTTATGTTTTATAATATTGTGGCCTATGGAGTTCTACACTGAGGTTTTTAATAGTAAGGTCATGTCTATAAAATGTTCATCTTGGAAATCCAATTACTTCCAAAAGAATGTCAGTGTACAGTATGATGATCTTATATTGCTATGACAAGCATTGCTGCAAACCATTTCTTTCTTTCTGTATTACTAACAATGACTGATCATTATTAATACTATACTAATATACTCTTTTACACTTTCATTTAAAATCTATACTCTCCTCCTAAAAACAGTCTTAAAAATGACAGTATTTAATAGTACTACTTACTGGAGTTGACTGTTGTATCCGTATTGGATAATATCCAAATTATCTGCACCCCAAGCCTAGGTACCTTGTTCTACTTTAGTGTCTTGAGCTCCCACCTAGCTTTTGCAAATTATTGTGTGTGGTGCTGCAAACATGAACAACATGTGTCACTCAGTTTTCCCCCATTATGGAGTAGAGATACCAGTTCCTCTTGCTTTGTTTGGTAGGACTAAACTTAGAATACTATATTCATTTCTACACACCTCAATACCAGAAAGCACCAGAAAAATTGAAGGGAGTTCATGGATAAAAGCAAAAATGTTTGAGGAACTGTTGAAATTGACTATTGAGGACTGATCTAATTATTCTATGAACTTTGAATCTTGGAAAAGTGGTGATTTAGAGGGATAAGATAACTGGAAATATATGAAGCTTGTGAATACCAAGAAAGGAGAGACCTTAAAGGTGAGAATGACCAGGAAAAAATAGGCTGGAATTTAGAAAATGAAATTTTGGTTATCACAGGGAAAATTTCACAGTGACATGTTAGATTATAAAATACAATTTCTTGAGAGAAGTCATGAAAACACAATGCCTTGAGACTTTTACAGTAGGAATGGCCAATATATTAGGAAAATACATTGTAGAGGCAATTTTGCATCGGCAATTCAATATTAAGATGGCATAACTGGCTTTCTTACAACTTAAATTCTCTGATATCAAAATGGAGGAAAGAGGTCAGTTTTATCATTGCACAAGACATTTACAAGTATAACAGCCACTATTTCCGTTACTCTATTGTTATGAGAACTGATCACTAAATGTTATTTTCTATAGAGATCTTATAATTATAATGCCTGATGTGAAGTAAAACATTACAGTGAACCTTGAAAAATTACTAAGTAATATTAACACGTTAAACAATACACTAAACTTTTAAAAATAAACGAAGGCTATGTATATATGGAAAATCAATTAATTATTAATATGAAATATAAATTTCATATTTTATTTAAAATATAACTATGCAAGGACCTTCAGTCTCTCCTCGTAAGTCAAGTACCCCAGCCCCCTAATCATTTTCATTGCCCTCCACTGGACTCTTTCTAATTTGTCAACATCCTTTCTATAGTGAGGAGCCTAAAACCGGACACGGTATTCCAGATGCGGCCTCACCAGTGCCAAATAGAGGGGAATAATCACATCCCTCGATCTGCTGGCAATGCTCCTATGATGCAACCCAATATGCCATTGGCCTTTTTGGCAAGAAGAGCACACTGTTGAGTCATATCCAGCCTCCCATCCACCATAACCCCCAGGTCCTTTTCTATAGTGCTACTATTTAGCCAATCGGTCCCCAGCCTGTAGCAGTACATGGGATTCTTCCATTTTAGGTATAGGACTTTGCACTTGTCCTTGTTGAACCTCATGAGATTTCTTTTGGCCCAGTGTTCCAATTTGTCTAGGTCTCCCTGAATCTTATCCCTGTCCTTCAGTGTGTCTACCATTTCCCCCAGCTTGGGGTCATCTGCAAACTTACTGAGCGTGCAATCTATTCCATCATTCCCCAGATCATTAATGAAGATGTTGAACAGAACCAGCCCCAGGACTGACCCCTGGGGCACTTCATTTATTATTGGTTGCCAACTAGACATTGAGCCATTGATTCCTACCGGCTGAGCTTGATGATCTAGCCAGTTTTCTATCCACCTTACTGTCCATTCATCCAACCCCTACTTCCTAACTTGCCGACAGAATACTGTGGGAAAACGTATCAAAAACGTTGCTAAAGTTGAGGAATATCATGTCGACGGCTATTCCTGCACCCACAAATCCAGCCATCTCATCATAGAAGGCAATCAGGTTGGCCAGGCACTATTTGCCCTTGGTGAATCCATGCTGACTGTTCCTGATCACTCTATTTTCCTCCAAGTGTTTCAGGATGGATTCTTTGAGGACCTGCTCCATGATTTTTCCAGGGATTGAGGTGAGGCTGATTGGTCTGTAGTTCCCCGGATCCTCCTTTTTCCCTTTCTTGAAGATAGGTACTATATTTGTCTTTTTCCAATCATCCAGGACCTCCCCCCTTCGCTATGAGTTTTCAAAGAGACTGGCCAGCGGCTTTCACTTCACACTATTAAATGCTATCCCATGTCTATTTCTCTGGTTTTCAAGGTTGTCCCAATCTCTTTGTATGATAGTCTGTTCCTCTTCCATATTGGTAACATCTCCCAACTTTATCATCCACAAATTCTGTTTGCACATTACCACTTTTTGTGCCAAAGTCATTAATGAAAATGTTTAAGAAAATTAGTTTCAAGATTGATCCTTGAGAAACTCCTTTAGTAACTTCCTTCAAGCCTAGCAATTTACCTTGCAGCATGACCCATTGTAGTCTTCCCTCTAACCAGTTCCTCACCGACTTTATTTTTATTAATTCTAATCTTTTCCAATTTAACTAATAATTTCCTGTGTGTAACTGTATCAAATGCTTTACTAAAATCCAGATAGATTAAATCTGTTGTATTTCTTTTGTCTAGAAAATCATTCCTCACCAAAAAAGAGATCAGGTTGAGCTGGCATGATCTGTTGTTTGTAAAATGATTGTTGTATTTTATCCTGATTGCCATTTACCACTATGTCCTTAACTACTCTCTTTTTCATATTTGTTTTAAGACCTTGCATGTAATTGAGGTCAAATGAATGGGCCTGTAGTTTCCCAGGTCACTTTTTTTCCTTTCTTAATTATAAGCCTGTATTTGCAATTCTACTCTCTATGATATGATCCTTGAGTTTATGAATTCATTAAAAATTCTTGCTATGGGTTTGCAATTTCATGTGCCAAATCTTTTAATATTCTTGAATGGGATTATCCAGGCTCCTCTCTGTTGTGTCCCATTGAGTTGTCTGAGTTAAGCTTCCACCTTGAATGAATGTGGTAATTTCTACTTCCGTATCCGTGCTTCCATTAGCCACCCTGACAGTGCTCTCTGGTTCCTCATTATCCTTATTAAAAATGAAGCAAACTATTTATTTATTAGGCTTTACCTTGGTTAATCTTTATCCCTTTCTCAGTGCTTAGTGATCCCATTTTTTTCTTTCCTTGTTTACTTTTTATTTATATGGCTAAAGAACTTTTTACTATTGCTTTTAGTTTCCTTTCAAAATCCAGCTCTGTTTGACAAAGGTATTTCTCACTGTTTTCTTATACTTTCTGAGCTCCAAGAGGCAGCCTTACTTTCTGATCCATCCCTTCTTCCATTCCTTGTAAACTTCTGCTTTGTCTTAATAACCCATTTCAGAATGCTTCTTCACTGAATTTGGCCTGCTGCAACCATTCTCTACATTTTTTTTGCCCTTGTTTGTGGTATTGGAGAGTTTCTGCAATTTTGACTTCAAGTAATTCCAAACATTCAATATTCAGATCCTTGAATTCTGTGGACCAGTCCACTTCCCTAACTGATTCCATTAATTTTTTTAAGTTTGTCCTTTGGAAATCAAGGACTCTGATTACAGAGCTAGTTTTTTATTCTTCCGTTTAGTTTAAATTGAATTAACTCGTGATCACTTAAACTGAAGTTGTTCTCTCCCACCACTTTTTTTAATCAAGTTTTTTCCTCTAGAAACCAATATTAAATCTAAAATGGCATCACCTCTTGTTGGTTTAGTGATTATTTGGTGAAACTGTGATGGAAGGTAATTAAAAGAAGAGAGCAGAGTTGATTATAGAACTCTGCCTTGTCTTCATCAGAGCCTTCCTCTGTTGGAGCATAGAAAATAATTTTCCAACATCTGTGCATATGCTGAAGCTTGTCTTAAGTAGGTGACTGGAAATTGGTGTAAATGATAAGATCCATTTACAGATATATTTAAAGTGAAATCCCACTCCTTTTCTTGTATTGGAGGCACTCAACTGTATAAGATAGTAGTCCATCTTTAAGGTGCGTTTCAGTGAGACCAGCGATTGGCATCTTTAACCTGGACATTTTCTGGTGAGCAGCTCCTTTGAGCCTCCTTTATTCAGGGTTAACATATTCATGCCCCAATATATAAAAGACCCCTCTATTTTCGAGATTAATTCTCAGATTGCAAATCCAGTTGAATTGAGGCAAACTCATTTGTGACTTCAATAGCAGTTGGGTTTGGGTGGCAGATCGCTAGCCCATCTGACCCTTCACCTGGGTCCTGCTGGAAAACATGATAACTTTCAGGAAGGCTTCACCAGCTCAGATAGGAATAGACATTAATCTTTCTACAGTAGTTTAGGATACCTTTGCATCTTGAGAGAAAAGTGGATATTGTGTCTTTAAACTGAGGATGTAAAATTGCAGTGAGTAATGAGTATGTATTCCTCTGATCCCTTAATGTACTTGATGTGAGGTTCCTCTTTCATCGTAGCTAACATGCTGCCCATTAAATGTACTGCAGCAACATCATTAGTGGCTTCAAAGTGCTCCTGCATGCATCAATTTTTTTCTCTTGCAGGTGAGTGAGAGGGATGATTAGCTAAGACTAGTATCTCTGTCACTCACAACTTCTATGATCTTTTGTAAAGGTTTGTGGTTGGCAAATAAGCTCTCCACAAGACTCCATTGATGTCAGATATAGAGTGAACCATCACCTTTCTGCAGCATTCAGTGTCACATATAGCTTTCTGCAGGAGGAGTCACTCAGGCATATGCAAGACAGAATTCACCCTAGTCGATATCTCCTGTGTGAGCTGCTGTGAGGCCAGGCAGTACTTCCAGATGATACAGACTGTAAAGAAATACTTCCTGGCTATAAATCATCCAATACATTACCTATATGTTTGAATTTTCCAAGTGATTAATTTAAGACACAACAATGTTTTGTAATGTTACAGGATGCTTTATATCCAGGAGATGCAAGGTGAAAGCCATCAATGCTGCATGCCCTGAAGGGGCATGGCGAAGTGGCTAACATTGGCAACAATTCTAGCCTGTTTTGCTGGGGTAAATTAAGCAGTCTCATTGCTGCTGATGGTGTTCTGTGCTCAAATTTTATTTTATATGAAAAAACTGTTAAAATTATAAAAGACTAGAATTTGACTTTGAAATGTATCAAATATACTACACTATATAATCTAGGAGAAAATACTTCTGGGGAAATGTCTGTCTATAGGCAAATAGAGTATTTTGCCCTCCCTGGCACTTTAGCTCTGTCTAAATTGGAATACAGAGGTGATTAAAAAACTAAATAAAACATTCTCCCAGAATTATTCCTAGCATAGGAAACCTTCTTTGGGAACCATGCCAGCGGTGTGCCTTGCTTTCTCTTCCCTCAGAAAGATTCAGTGCAGAGAAAATTCTAGGGCAGTCGAAGGGCAGGAGGGAAAAAATAGGTAACTCCTACTCCATGATGCTTCAGTGGCCTATATAGCTATTGCAGAAGGGGTTCAAGTTAGGGCAACCCCTGAATAGAGGAGGCCCATGATGCTACCATGTCTCTCTCCTGGAAACACACAGATGAATTTAGCCCAAGGTAACTCTAAGCGGTATTTAACCCTGACCTCTCAAATTTAGACTTTTATAGTGGCAGCAACTGGTGAACTAAGCTTCCCCACTCCTTTTAATGCCATCTCTGTTTTTAACAAGATCCCTTTTAAAACTGTATCCAGCTGCTTTATCAGTTCATCAGCTATTGTTCATAGCAGGGTTTGCATTCCAGGAGTAGAAAGAAACACAATTTTGACTGTCTCCTGCGCCTGCTTCGCACGTTGAGAGCCTTCTGAAGGCCATTCACTGTTTAGCTGTAGCCAGTGACTGCTGACAAGAAAGAGTACATAGATAGTGGGATAGGCTGGTGGTCTAGGTGGGGGAACATTTGCAGAACCGGCCCCGTCTGCCTCAGAATCCAGAATCTGGTTTAAATTCAGTCTTATGCCACTGTGTCCCACTGGGGGTATTTCAGAGCATGCTTGGTTTAATGTTTGCTCTCAGTTGTTTGTTTTATTGTCTTACTTTTTAATAAGCAAGCTAACATAACATTTTGATCTAACATTGTATACTAAATGCTGTCTGTTGTCTTTATTTTATTTTTTTTAAGTGCCCAACTTAATGCTGTAGGTTCTGGGTAGCAGTCTCGCCCCCTCCCGTTAGGCAACTTTTGTTCATCAGAGAATCTTGTTCTTATCATTAACTGTTTAAGTCTTGATCATGAAAGCCTTGTGTGGAGTATAAGGTTCTTTATTTGGAGCGTTTTGTGAACAGAGGCTTCATTTGGATAGAAGTAACTTGTCTTCTGCAAGTCTCAAGACCACTAGGTTCCCACTGTCAAATTCATAAGAGAAAGGTTAAGAATGTGGGCATGGGTGGAAAATGGGCTTAAACATGAATCGGATCATAATAAAGCATTTAGCTGTATATTCACTCCAGTTTACTAGGCATAACTTCTTACGGGATTTTCAAAAGTGTGCAAGTCTGTTAAGCTCCTAACTCCCATAGAAGTCAAGGGGAGTTAAGGATCATATTTACAAAGGTATTTAGGCACCTAAAAAGGAAGGTAGGTGCCTATGGAGATTTTCAAAAGCATTTTAGCACATTAGGCTCCTAATTTGCAATATAATCTGTGGGATTTAGGTGCCTAACCTGCTTAAGCACTTCTGAAACACTGCTGTAGGCGTGTCTCTTCATCTTTAGATGCCTAAATACCTTTGAAAATCTGGCTCTATGTGCCTCAGCTGTTGAGTCACTTTTGAAAATTCCAATATTGTTGGCTGTAAAGTAATAGTTTCATTAAGATAGAGACATCCTGCTTTTCTGGTCCTGCTCACCACTTTTTCCTTTTCCTTATCCAATTTATTTAAGAGCCAGTGGAAGGCAGATTAATGCATGTTGAGAGTGTGGTGTGGCTAAGAACCCTGATTATGCAGTTCTGTACAAACTGTAATTTGTGTAAAACCCTATCAAGAATATCATCAAAGTAGTAAGTAATAGTTTGTAAGTGGCCAAAATATGAAACATCAGTTTAGTGTGAAACAGAGACAAATGGAACTGAAAGTTTAGAGATATATTTTAGGTTGTAGACAGATGTTCTAACTATAGCTGTTTATATGTTCTTCAAAGGACATGACCATGAAGCAAATAATGCTGTGAAATTCTAATAATGCCTGTTAAATAAAACAGCTAATGTGGCCTTTAATGTCAAAAGACAGAGCTGTGACTCTAGTTCTGGAAGCCCTATATAACAGACTCTAAAGTACAACAGAGAATGTTAATATACTCTATGCAACATTCATTTTTTGAATGCAGTTGTGTGAACTCCATCCAGTTTCTACTGGAAAGATGGCCAGGTTGCATTACCCACCACCTCGGCTAGCAGTTCTTTGTGCATTTCAGAACAGAGGAGAGGATTGACTCAGCATCATGGATTCAGCTGACCTTGATTTCTGGGAGTAATCATTCCTGAATAGAATTGGGACTGTTAAGTAAGTTGCTGTACCACTTCCTACTGCATATCTTTAAAAAAAACCCAAGTAAATAACATCACAAGTGTGCATGACACTTTGCAGGCATATCAAGTAAGGTTCTTGCCCTGAGGAGGTCACAATAAAGCAACAGTTTGGCTGCCTCTATGTGGGAGTACTGAAGAGGAGAAAAGTAATCCCAGAGCCTCTTCTCTAACTTCCATCATAGCTGTATTTAGCTAGGTCCAACACAAACCTAATGGTAATGTTGGATTCCAAGGCTAGCTAATGTTTCCTGTAATATTGTACTGCACAAAAGGGACCCAGATCATTGGTGCCTACACAATTCCCTTGCACTTGCTATTTCATCAGAGGGGTCAGAACCATAAGGGCCCCTTCCCTCCACACTGTATGTATTTTAAAAATAATAATAAATAAAATGATTTTGTGCATTTTAGGATGGACATATAGAAGAGATTCCTTCTCTTCTGATCGACCACAATAAAGAAAATTATTTATTACTGTTGAAGAGGCCAAAATATGCGCTTTTGTAAGGAGCCCACATACGAAGGAATTTGGTTGAAATGTATTGTAACATGTACTTTTCCATATGTACTTTGAAACCTGAGCTCTGAAAGTTAACTTGTGTGATTCTATATAACTGTAAACATTTATGCATATTTTAGAACCATGCCCTTTCAAACACTTCATTTTCATTTGTTAGAAAGTATTCTGGCCTAGGCGCTAAGAAGGAAATAATAGGCATTCAGTCGTGTCGTTCTGGCCTCATGGATAATAGTAAGGGAAAGGAAGTCAAGACAAAAGTGAAGCTCCAAATTACTGGGACATTCAAAGAAAGATCTTTGAAAAGTTTATGCACAAGCTGAGTTAATGCTGTCATGCACCAAAGTGCCAGAAGATCTAGCAGTGAAGAATATTAATCCACTTTTATAAAATCAAAGGGTTCATATTTTTACTGTAAAGAAATAATTTGAATAAAATTTGACCCTTTCTACAATTGTCTGTGGGTCAAATTGAACCCACCATTAAAATTCTCTAATATCTTTCTTGTATTAGCATTTCAAAACTCAATTTAAATATTCACAGAGCTCTTTTTTAATAAACTTAACAAAATTCAGGTAATTTCCTTCAACTTTCTTGATTGAAGGAAGGCAGCAGGTACAGATATAAAAAAGATGTACAGCTACGAGCAAAACCTGAAATCAATTATATATAAGAAATAACATAACACATGGGAAGAAATTAATCAAAAGGAAAAATTTCTACTGTATGATTTTCTTGGTCTGCTACCTGCAGGCAAAGAACGTAAATGAAAAAAAAATCAACATTCTTCTTGCAGATAAGGGAAAAAATTAATAAAAATGTTTCCTACCAGATCCCCTGATGCAACTTTTGTTAAAAGTAAGTGGCTGCAGGAAGAACTTGCTGATTTAAATAATCTGCGCACGCGCATGCGTGCATGCGTACGTGTGTGTGTGTTACAGAAATATAGTATTTTTCTTGATTTTAATCTCTGTTATATTGGATTGGTGTGGATTTCACTACCTGATTTCATTACATTGTTGTACAGTAGATGCACTTAAAAAAATTTCCATCAGTTTGAGATAACTGGTGCCACAGTAGTACTCATTAAGTGTATATGGAATATTTTTCAAGCTGACATAATTTTTGAAACATAAAAAACTTGTAAGGCAGATAAATCTGAGGAGTTTAAAATGTGCTTGCAAGGTAATGGATATCTACAAGTTGGCATCTGAATTGAGCCCTTGAAACTCTTAACACTAATGTATCTGAGAATTACCAATGGTTTTGTTAAGTTTAATAGCCCCTCCATAATCTTCAAGTATTTGATATTATCTATTAGAATGGTAAGTGCCTCCTGAACAAAGATGGTGAAGTGTCTCTGACTGCCAACTATTTATTGCTAGGACTGGGCATTGTAATTTTAGGATACTCATCTCACAGTTGGCTTTCTACGTATTGCTGTAAGCTGCCAAACAGCAAGAGACTGGAATTTAACTACTTGCCTTGGCCACTCATGTTGGTGAGAACTGTGTAATGAAGATGTTTCTGCTGCAGTTCCAGGAGGAGGAGGAAGGCTAGTTTTGATTTTTTCTTCAGTGAAAATTGATGGCTCCTTGGAATCAGCATTAACTGAGAATCAAAGTGAACTCAGTAATTGTGGAAGACCGTCATAGACTTATATATGTTTGTAGCTTGGGAGCATTAATTTAGTAGAAGAAACATCTAAAGCTACCTTGAAGTCAACAGTGTGAGCTAGAAACTCCTGTTTCATGATTCTGCATCCCATGACTCAACTATATTGTCCCAATTAGGGAGGTTTCCATCTTTTGACAAAAGTTATGAACTTGGTAGCCAGATGTGGTTGAAAAGAGTCTGGGCATCATGGTCCTGAGAGAGAAGTCAAAAATTGGAAAACAAATCTCATTAACCAACTAGGGAAGTACAACCTGGATGGAGTTACTATACAATGGGTGCAAAACTGGTTGGGTAACCACTCCCAGAGAGTAGTTATCAATGGTTCACGATCATGCTAGAGGGGCATAATGAGCTGAGTACTGCAGGAATCGGTTCTGGTCAATATTTTCATCAATGATTTAGATGATGGCATACAGAGTACACTTACAAAGTTTGCTGATGATACCAAACTGGGAGGTTCACAATTCAAAATTATTTGGACAAACTGCTGAAATGGTCCGAGGTAACTAGAATAAAATTCAATAAAGACAAGTGCAGAGTATTCCACTTGGGAAAGAACAATCCATTGCACACATACGAAATGGGCAATGACTGCCTAGGAAGGAGTACTGTGGAAACAGATCTGGGATCATAGTGGACCACAAGCTAAATATGAGTCAACAGTGTAACACTGTTGCAAAAAAAGCAAACACCATTCTGTGTTGTATTAACAGGGGTATTATAAATAAGACACGAGAAGTAATTCTTCCATTCTGCTCCGCGCTGATTAGGCCTCAACTGGAGTATTGTGTCCAGTTCTGGGTGCTTCATTTCAGGAAAGATGTGGAGAAATTGGAGAAAGTCCAGAGAAGAGCAACAAGAATGATTAAAGGTCTGAAACACTTCATATGAGGGAAGATTGAAAGAGCTGGAAAAGAGGAGATTTAGAGGGAACATAACAGTTTTCAAGTACCTAAAAGATTGTCCCAAGGAGGAGGGAGAAAAATTGTTCTCCTTAACCGCTGATGATAGGACAAGATGCAATGGGCTTAAATTACAGCAAGAGACATTTAGGATGGGCATTGGAAAAAAATTCCTAACTGTCATGGTGATTAACCACTGGAATAAGTTGCCTAGACAGGTTGTGGAATCTCCATCATTGGAAGTTTTTTAAGAGCAGGTTAGGAAAACACCTGTCAGGGATGACTTAAGAGGGTACTGGGTCCTGCCATGAGTGAAGGGAACTGGACTCAGTGACCTCTCATGGTTCCTTCCAGTTATTCTAAGTCATTCTAAAGCTATTGCTTGTATGCCTTCTCATTATTGTTATAATGCTACTCCCATCAACATGGGTTCATCTTCCATGTTTCAACATTCCATGCCTTCACTCTGACAAAAGGCTGTGATTTGGTATTTTCAGAGTTGTCCACTGAAAAGTTGGTGACCTAGTGCAATTTGAAAAGTTGATCTGTCACACTGGAGAAAACCAGTGAAGGGCTGAAAGAGGAGTTTTGGGGCAGGTTTCTGGGAACCCCTTGTTCAGATACCTTTCACCAAGTTGAGGGAAAATCTGGGATGTTTCTCTTGTTATTGACAGTTCTGAACTGCTCTCAGTGACTGGAGATAACTTCTTCCTGGGGCTTCTAAAAATACTTTTTGAAGAACAAATTATTTATCTTTGGAATGCATCAGGTTGTACCAGGTATTCTAATGTTCTAAATTCTTCTAGTGTTTTTCAAGAGACAGAAGCCCCTGTAACACTTAGTAATGTCTTCATTTCACCCTCCATGTTTAAAATGAGACAAATTGAGCACTGTGCTATACTCTTAGTGTTCTTGGCTTAATTTCTAGGAACAGATTATAAACATCTCCAACAAATGCACTTAATATAAGCTTGTTGGCTCACTGGTATTGACCCTTTCTTTGGTTCCGTTTAGAAGAAAACGTTTTTGTTTAAATAGGAAGATGAAAGGATTGTTTGTCCAAAACCCTGTCCCTTCTGTTTGTAAGCATATGGCAGTCCTGGTACCTGGGTTTTAACACAGGTATATTCATGGCAGCACATTATTGGGGGAAACTTTCAGAGGTTCAGTAAGATCATATACATTCATTCTGTGGATGCACCAAGTTTTAAGACTGAGCAGTGTATAATGACTTTTCAAGAAGACTTATTATTTACTGCTACTACTACTACTAATTATAACTCATTAGCCTCCCTCCAGCCTTTCACCATCCAGGATTCAAAACATTCTGAAGCCTTTTTAATTTACTAAATGGATTGTTTTATGATGCTGCTGTCAGAACACTGGGGTATATTGGTTGACTAGGAAGGAAGTTAACCCCTTAATGTGTTAAGGATTTCAGTGAGATTTTCCCACAGCTTTAAGCAGAGCATTTAAACAGATGCTTAAGTCTGCCTCTGTGTGGTAAAGCTCTTAAAAATGTGCTTAACTTTGAATTGGAGCCATTGGTCTTGATTCACTATTGCATTTCTCCAGTTTTATGCCATTCCGACCCCACTGATTTAATTGGAATTGCACCAATGCGTTACTCCAGTTACGATGGTGTATCAGTATCAGGTGCTGTTTGTCTCATGGAGAAGCATTTAATTTTATTAGGAATTTTCTTTAAAGAAATTTACGATTTTTTTTATGGCATTTCACTCCCATCTTGCTTGTCCATTGTCCTGAAATACTTTTAGTTGCTTCATTCATACTTGTGGCTTGCCCTTTTAGGTTTGTATTTTTCTTTGCTTTACGGATTAGGGATCAGGGCTGCTAGTATCATGTCTGTGCTGTATAAAAATGGTCTGTTGCCTACATTTTTTGTGTATATATGTGTGTGTGTGTGTGTGTGTGTGTGTGTATATATATATATTATATGAATTGCCTGTAAATATTTGTGTTTTAATTGTTAAAAGACTAAAAATAGTATATCAAAGTGTGCTTGTGTATCTTTAAATCTGGTACCAATTCAGGAGCTACAGTTCAAATTTCCCCACACTGCTCTGCCAAGTGGCCTCAATCAGAAGTAATTTTCCCCATGAAGGCACATAGGGCTCACTCATCAACCTCTCCTAAGTAGATATTACTATTTGTATCAAATTATATGTGGTGATTTCCTGAAGTGGACGACTGTGCCCACTAAGCCATACAGGTTTCTTATTGAATTCCCTCCTTCATTGCTGTCATTCATTTCACTTGTGTTTCTAGTGCCTGTTGCCCTTATTTTATTTATTGTAATTGTTTTGGGATTAGGACATCCAAATAAAATTAGTTATTAAAAAAAATCAATATGGAATGCAGAAACTGAGATCTGCTCTTTAGGAAAAGTTTTCACAGCTAACAGTTTGAAATCTTCAGTAAAGAAATTGAGAAGTTGCCTTACAATTGCCTTACTTTGTCTTGTTTCAGTTCAGAAACTATGCTTTTTATCTAACTGTAATTGGAAATTCTTAGCTTGTTAAGTAATTATCTAGCTAATCTGAAGCAGGAGAGGTTCACCTCCTCTAGAATTACATCTACTGCTTTTACATAGCCCTAATGAGAAAACACTATAAAAATCAAAGCAAAAGTTTATTGTTGTGAGAATAAAAGACAAACATCTGACGTATACCCCTGGACTTAACCATTTAACTAAATTCCTAAACTTCTAAATTTAAATTTTATTGATTTCTAGGATCTAATCCCATCACAAGTCATTTGGCATTCACATCAAACAAGAATTTTAGGAGTTGGAATTATTTTGATTTATACTGTTGCTGCATTATTTTATTTCTTGTTGGTGCTGATATTTCACACTTGGCCAACTCTATTTTTAATACAGTTTTCAACAAAATAAGGATCAGAGCTTACCTCCATTTGAAATGAATCACAGTGGAATGGGAACATAACTAGTGTATGTATAGTATAATTGTACAGTGAAATGAAAAGATGATTTAATAACTGATTCATCCTTACATTAAAGCAAAGAATGTAAAGGAAGCACACTGTAGCCTGAACTCACTCTTGGAATCAGTGCTGGTGATAGCCCATTGAGGACTCTAAGCAGAAATATACCCCCTCTCTCCACAACACAGCCAACTGCAACTTGACAAAGCCCTGGCTCAGATGATTTAGTTGGGGTTGATCCTGCTTTGAGCAAGGGGTTGGACTAGATGACCTCCTGAGGTCCCTTCCAAACCTAATCTTCTATGGTTCTATGAACGCATAATAATAATTTATAGTGTGTTCCCTTTTGCTGCTCATGGCCCTAAGCAGTTCTTTAGTCTGCTTATGCCTCGCGCAGGCTCTGCTTGGAATTGATGAGGCTGCATCCAGTAATCTAAAGTGCTGTAAGTAACAAATCAGCATAATAAGTTAAAACAGACAATTGAGGGAAAACATCACATTAGAGCGTGCTCAAAATCTTCGCTCTTTTTAATTTCGTGTTTATTGTTGTCCTTGTGCCTTTAATTTTAAATGAAGATATTTGCATTCAAACGACCAATTTAAAATTCTGAGCATGGTCGATTTCGGTGGAACTACTTGTGGAGTAAGGTAGCTGAAGTAAGGATAGCAGAATTGGGTGCAGGATCAATTTGTAAATGGATTAATAATGACTTACAGTGCAATGAAAGAATTAAAATTAGAAAAAATATCTACTTCTTAACTTCTAGGTGAATGTGACCATTCATTTTCAGTAAAGATCAGCATAGTTTTTGTTTTAGGGATTGATTTTTCATTCCTGAGCATAATGTATGTGAGTGATTCTTTGATCTGTGCCTGCAGATGGATAGGTAGGCAAGCACACATAGTGGGGATTTGTGTATCTGCATCTGGATGTGTACACACAAAATAAAGCCACATCCAGATGTATACATACAGTCCATGCTTTTGCATGCATGTGATGAAATGAACACTTCTCTAGCTAGACACATGCATGAATTGCAGAATCCTATTGTGTATCTGTATTTTGGATCCACCCACAAAAATGTTTGGTAAAATGTTTTTAATGTGAGCTACATTTTTTTAAATGTATCTACCACACACTGTAAGTGCAACCCCCTTTACTACTTTTTGAATTTACACTGTCATTCTCTGTATGGACGTTCGTTGTACTATATGTGACATTCTGTGTATTTCTTGAAAATAATGTTAACGTAAGTGTACATTTCCAGGACTTCCTCAAGTGAATACATATGGACTGCACAGCTATTCTTTCCTTAATTTATATATGGTAATTACTAGGGTGCTAACTACATACTGGTGACCCCTTCAAAGAAATTCATTTAATATCTCTAAACAGGCATAAACATCACCTCGCACATGCCAACCGAATTGCTTGTATGTTCTGAACATATTTTCAAAGCAGTTCTTATTTGGAAAGTAAAATGACTATAAGCCAATATTTCAGCAGGAAGTCAGATTGCTGAAATGTGGGCTAATAGGTATATTGGGTCTAAATAAAAAACACCTGAAAAATCCATTAAAGACATATACAAATACACCCCTTGCCACCCAACCACACAAAGATAAAAACCTCTTAGCAACAGTGTCATTGGTTAATAGAATCATTAGGGCTAGAAGACACTTTTAGTAGATCATCTGTTGCAAACCACAAGATTTCTGTATATCAAATTAAATACTATTCTCTTTGGTTTCTGTTGATATATGTGGATACACTTTCCCCACTCACAATGACTAATTACGAAAATCTCTTTAACATTTGTGTTCTCTTGTTAACTTACCTTTGCACAAAAACATTTTAAATTAAAAAATGAACGTATCTTGAATAAAAATCTTAAAAAAGAGAGATTAGAATAACAAACAAAATGTGTCATTTTCCAACATGGCAAAAATGCCATTAGTTTATATACTTATCTTTAAAATTGTATAATTTGCAGTGTGTTATAAATTGCATTTCTAAACTGAAAATAAAAGTCATGTAAGGGGTTTCACTGGCAGCTCTGGAGATTGAAGTTCTATTTGTCTATATCTGTATATAGAATGTATGGACCAAAGACATTCCAAGATCCCCCAGATTCCTTGCTCATATGTGCTCACTCTGTTCTGGAGTGACCAACTCAGGTATGAGATAGTGTCCATATCGCTCTGTCTATGCCCATTCGATAACACGCTTTTGCAAGACCGTCAGAAAATGCAAATAATGATAATGGCATGTTTTTGATAATATGAAAATTATTTCCTTGTATATAGATTCAGTCCTTATAATAAAGATTGTGCAATCCTTACTTTATACTGCTGAATATGTCCTCAGACAAGTGAACTCATTGTGTCAGATTCTCAGGTAGCATAAATTGGCCTAATTCCATTGAACTCAATGCCATCTGGGAGTCTCCCACTCATTGAGAAGGTTGGTGGTGATTGAATGCCAAATGTAGGGGAATGCAGTAAAAATGGGATAGGATCAGAAGCTAAAATAGGGAAAGAACGAATTGGAAATTACTTAAACAAGTTAGATATCTTCAAGTCACCAGAGCCTGATGATACACACTTTAGAATGCTCAAGGAGCTGATTTAGGAGGTATCTGAGCCATTGGCTATTATCTCTGAAAAATCATGGAAGACTGGAGAGGTCCCGGAGGACTGGAAAAGAGCAAATATAGTGCCCATCTATAAAAATGGAAATAAGGACAATCCAAGGAATTATAGACCAATCAGTTTAATCTCTGTACCAGGAAAAATAATGAAGCAAATAATTAAGGAATCAATTAGCAAACATCTACAAGAGAATAAGCTGATAAGTGATAGTTAGCATGGATTTGTCAAGAACAAATTGTGTCAAACCAACCTGATAGCTTTCTATGTCTGGGTAACAAGCCTTGTGGATAGAGGGGAAGTGGTAGATGTGGTATATCTAGACTTTAGTAAAGCTTTAGATACTGTCTCACATCACCTTCTCATTAACAAACTAGGGAAGTACAATCTAGATGGAGCTACTATAAGATGGTTGCAAAACTGGTTGGATAACCACTCCCAGAGAGTAGTTATCAATGGTTCACAGTCATGCTAGAAGGGGATAACAATTGGGATAGCTCTGGGACCAGATCTGGATTTGGTTCTGTTCAATATTTTCATCAGTGATTTAGATGATGGCATAGAGAATACACTTACAAAGTTTGCTGATGCTACCAAGCTGGGAGAAGTTGCAAGTGCTGTGGAGGATAGGATCACAATTCAAAATGATTTGGACAAACCGGTGAAATGGTCTGGGGTAAATAGAATAAAATTCAATAAAGACAAGTGCAGAGTGGCAAATCGTGCCTGACCAACCTGATTTCCTTCTATGACGAGATGACTGGATTTGTGGATGTGGGAAGAGCCGTTGACATGGTATACCTTGACTTTAGCAAGGCTTTTGATACGGTTTCCCACAGCATTCTCGTCGGCAAGTTAAGGAAGTATGGGTTGGACGAGTGGACAGTAAGGTGGACCGAAAACTGGTTAGATCAACGGGCTCAGCGGGTAGGAATCAATGGCTCGATGTCTGGTTGGCAACCGGTAACGAGTGGAGTGCCCCAGGGGTCGGTCCTGGGGCTGGTTCTATTCAACATCTTCATTAATGATCTTGATGATGGAATAGACTGCGTGCTTAGTAAGTTTGCGGATGACACCAAGTTGGGGGGAATGGTAGATACTCTGGAGGGCAGGGACAACTTGGACAAATTGGAACCCTGGGCCGAAAGAAACCTCATGAGGTTCAATAAAGACCAGTGCAAAGTCCTGCACTTAGGACGGAAAAATCCCATGCACTGCTACAGGCTGGGGACCGATCGGTTAAGTAGCAGCGCTGTGGAAAAAGACCTGGGGGTTATGGTGGATGGGAAGATGAATATGAGCCAGCAGTGTGCCTTTGTTGCCAAAAAGGCCAATGGCATATTAGGCTGCATCAGTAGGAGTATTGCCAGCAGATCGAGGGATGTGATAATTCCCCTCTATTCGACACCGGTCAGGCCACATCTGGAATACTGTGTCCAGTTTTGGGCTCCCCATTACAGAAAGGATGTGGACAAATTAGAAAGAGTCCAGCGGAGGGCAACAAAAATGATTAGGGGGCTGGGGCACATGACTTATGAGGAGAGACTGAAGGAACTAGGCTTATTTAGTTTACAGAAGAGAAGACTGAGGGGAGATTTGTTAGCAACCTTCAACTACTTGAAGGGTTGCTCCAAAGAGGAGGGAGCTAGGCTGTTCTCGAGGGTAACAGAGGACAGAACAAGGAGCAATGGTTTCAAATTACAGCTGAGGAGGTCAAGGTTGGATATTAGGAAAAACTTTCTCATTAGGAGGGTGGTGAAGCATTGGAATGGGCTATTTAGGGAGGTGATAGATTCTCCATCTTTGGAGATTTTTAAGGCTCGGTTAGACAAAACCCTGGCTGTGGTGATTTAGTGGGAGTGGTCCTGCTTTTTAGCAGAGGGTTGGACTAGATGACCTCGTGAGGTCCCTTCCAACCCTATTATTCTATGATTCTAACAGTGCTCTATTTGGGAGAGAACAATCCATTGTACACATACAAAATGGGCAATGACTGCCTAGGAAAGAGTACTGCAGAAAGGGATCTGGGTGTCATAGTGGATCAGAAGCTAAATATGAGTCAAAAGTGTAACACTGTTGCAAAAAAAGCAAACACCTTTCTGGGATGTATTAACAGGAGTACTGTACGTATGACATGAAAAATAATCTGCTCTACTCCGCACTGATTAGGCCTCAGCTGGAGTATTATGTCCAATTCTGGGCGCCTTATTTCTGGAAAGATGTGGAGAAAGTCCAGAGAAGAATAAGAGTGATTAAAGGTCTGGAACACTTGACTTATGGTGGAAGATTGAAAGAGCTTGGTTTGTTTAGTCTGGAAAAGAGGAGACTGAGAGGGGACATAACAGTTTTCAAGTACCTAAAAGGTTATCAGGAGGAGGGAGAAAAATTGTTCTCCTTAACTACTGACGATAGGACAAGATGCAATAGGCTTAAATTACAGCAAGGGATGTTTAAGTTGGACATTAGGAGAAAATTCCTAATTTTCACAGTGATTAACCACTGGAATATGTTGTCTAGGTAGGTTGTGGAATCTACCTCATTAGAAATTTTTAAGAGCAGGTTAGACAAGCACCTGTCAGGGGTGGCTTAAGAGGGTACCTGGTCCTGCCATGAGTGCAGGGCACTGGATTCGATGACCTCTCACAATGCCTTGCAGTTTCTCTGATTCTATGATTGACTTTAGTAAAGACAAATATCATATTTGTGTGAGCGAGGGTTGCATAATCTGCTTGAAAATGAATTTGACTACTTTGATGCAATGGAGATAGTCATTGATTTCTAATAAATCTTAGGAAATTCTAGTACAGTCAGTATTCTGTTTCTTGTAACAACTTTATCCTTCCCTCTTCATTTAGTACAACAGGATCATTTACAGAGGGCCTGTTAGAATTATTAAAAATAACATTGGTAAACTATCAAATAAATACAAATGACTTTTTTATTGGAGAACTAGCTTTCATTTCTAGAAAGAAATCTTCAATCAATTATAAATAAGGCCATGCTTTCATTGGAGAGAGAAATGTATAATTTTTCTTCAAGCGTCAGCCATGTATTATAAAATCTCTTTTGAAATCCACGCTTAATATGAATTTTGAAATATACAGACTTTATTAAAATCTCAGTTCAATTAAAATACATTCCATTATTTCAAATCTCTATTAAAATCTCAGGTAAAATTGTATATCTATGAAAGAGATGTCTACCAGGTAGTTAATATTAACAAATGAATGTTAAATGTACACATTTTTTGTTCATCAGCAAATTTTATCTTGCCCCCAGGCTAGTAGTGACAAAAGGTAGTTACTATCTGATAGGTTTTTGGCCTTTGTGAAATGAATTGGTAATCTCAATCCAATTCATTGTCGGCTGTGTGTCTACAGAACAAAAAAATGTAGAATTGCCAAGTAAAGAAGCCAAGGATTGAGTGGCCATGGAGACTACAGAGCTATTGTATAACTCATCAGACTAGAGCTGAGTCACAATGGTAGGGCAGTATGGGGAAGCCTACACAGTCATTACCTGTGCTTTAACTATTCAAACAAAGAAGAATTTGGTCTGTAGGTCTGTCAAGCAAATTTAATGAGTACTAGAATTCAGTGTAACATTAAAAAAATTTAACCAACATAACATAAAAAGCTCTCTTCTTCCATCTATGCTTGTGCAGTTTGCATATAATGCTTCCATTTCCATTACTAAGAATGGCTAATTTAATGATCACAAGTGAATATGTGGCAACAAATAATTTTGCAAATAATCTATTCGGTGAGCTGGAAGAATAATGAGAAAAACCACAATTTATTTTTAGATTGCAAAATACATTGGGTAAATTACCTGATAAAATTTATTTGGTCATCTCTAATAAATTCTCAGCATACCAATAGAAGAATAGATCCCAATGAAAGCCCTCTAGTCGTAAAACATGTGGTTTTTATTTCACATACTGTTAGATGATTTTAGTACGCTTTCCCTGATTCTTTTTAAAGGGCCCCTTGAGGATGCCGTTGAGGATGAAGAAGAGTGCCTGTGTGAAGAAAATGACATTATCTCAAAAGACGACTTTCCATTGGAAGAAAGCTTTTCTACAGAGTTTGAGCCTGAGAATCTCAGTTGTGAAGAAGTGGAATACTTTTGTAATAAAGGTAATCAATGCATCACAATGCTGAAGTGAATGAAACTGGTATGTGTAAATGCACTTGATCAGAAACATTTTAGTAATGCTGGAAATGCAGAAGAGCTCTATTAATATAATATGAATGCTTAAAATAACAAAATAACTCTTGTAGAGTCATCTTTTAATGTGGTAATAATTATTGCAAATATTCGAATATGGTGAAAGTTTTAATTTTTGGAACCTGGAACCCAGTTTCTTGGATGTTGCTGATCAAAAAAAACAGTTCATTTAGCTATTTTAAATGGTCTTCAGATATCCATCACATTAGACAGACGTAAAACTGACAATACAGCAGGCCGCTTAATTGCTTCCTTGATCATTTTAGGAAGCTTGCTATGATTTTGGATTCTGAAATTAAAATATTGTTCATTGATGACACTGCCAGCACTGGGAAGTTCAGTGATTTGCAGACAGAATGGCTTTTAAAGCTATACGTGCCTTTGTGGTACATCAGTTACAGATTGTGGAAGATATATTTATTTAAGGGTGAGTTACGTCAATTCATCCTTACCCTGTGTTTAATCTCCAGGGTTATGCTGTTCCCCATTCAGCTGACAGAAAGGTTGCTCTTTTATGAAAAATTGATTTCTTCTTGCCAGATTTCTGCTTGATTATTTTATATTTGTCTTCTACAGGCAACGTCACTTATCAGATAGCTAGAACTGTTGTGGGAATGGTTGGTTTATTAGTTGCAACTCCCCAGGTAGTTTGGTCTCGGTGATTTTTCTTTCTGTTCTCATCAAGGCATTGTAATACTTCTTTTCCCAGTGAGATATTTTGATAGTCTCTTTTTTATCATTCATAATTTTCTTAGACAAATTGGAACAAGCCTTTTTAAGTGCAGTCAAGGGTCATGGTTCAGGATTGTGGGCAGAAGTAGAGATGGATGGTAGAGTGGAGAAGGCAAGAAAACACAAGTTCTGAAAGTTTTTCACCCAGGTGACTGTGTTAGAAAGGGATCCTATTTCATATTATAGTTTGTTGATCATTTGCAAGGATATGACACCTAGGAAACCAAACAAAGATGCAGTTTTGAATCCCAGAGCTAAATGGTTTATCATAGTAAGTCAGAACACTATGATAGATAAATGAAAATGCTTTAAAACCCAATCAGATAAACACTGTTAAGATTACTGCCATTGACAAACACTGCACTCATTACACACTCAGCAGTTGCTCACACTAAAGCAGGATACTAATTTGCTCCATTGAGAGGAAATACTTGCTCAGACATTGGGATTATTCCTTAGTAATTTTGTTATGTAGTTCTTTACCTTTCATTTCGATGGTCAGAATACCTGCTCCTCCCAGGTCTTCTCCAACCTGTCTAGGATGCCATGTTACCCCAGGGTAGAGGGAGAGGACTCCTGAGAAAGGATTCATATCTGGCAACTATTTCTTTCCAGGGAAAGTCATGAAAAAGAAATATTGCACCCTCAAGGGACCCTTCTATTATAGAGTAAGGCACTAGAGCAGCCCTGTTCACCTCCACAGCTGCTCAGCAACCCTGATCTCCAGAGCAGCCCCATTCTTTAGTAGGAAGGGATCAGTGGCAGAAAGAGAAATGTCCAGGTAGAGCAGAAGACCCACGCTCCACTGGGTGGCCTGGAGCATGGGTGGGAGAGTGTTCATGCACCGTCCATCCCTGACCACCAGGCCAGAGCTCATGACACATTTGACCTGGATAGAGGAGGCCAGTGAATAGACAACTTGGCAAACTTCCACCTGTGCCAGATTCCCCAGGACCTGGACCACAAGGAGCACACTGCCAGGACCACCTGCAAATCTGACTCGGAGTACCAACTCCATCAGCCTCTGGTGGAAGAGATGGAGTGAAGGGCTCAATGGCATTGATATACAATGGGCAGCCCTCGACCAAAGTGACTGATTCAGTCAAGGTTTGGTTGAGCTACACTGAACACTACACAGAAGCATACCACAGTTGAAACATCTTGCTGTTACTGTGTCTTTAAAAGGGCATTTACTGATACATTTAAGTAAACAGCTGAAGTTAAGGCATTTATGTGTAACTAGATCAGGCAGGAAAACAGGTGACATAAGTTTAGGTATGAACCTGATCATATATCTTAGGAATTGAATGTTGTAAAGAGATGTGTTGATTCTTCAAGGTGATTATCATTTGATTCTCGACATTGTTTTCTCCAGGTGCTATGTAGAGTAGTAGTTATAAAAGAAGCTTTAAGCCCATCCAGTGCAACTGATACAGGAGAAAAAAATTAAAGAAAATTTCTGAGGACAATGAGGCACATAAAATTCCTAATCTCTTTCCCACTGAGGCAGTGTAAAGAAGACTCCCATTTTGAAGTAAACAGAAAACCTATCCTGGAAAAGAATGGCATAGGAAGGTATGAAGGCACATAAATGGTTCAGCTCCAGTTGAGTGTTTTGCTTCTCAGAAGCTTAATACTGGTAGCAAGAGGACATATATTCCCTTTCTGTGGTCAAACACAGGAAAGAAGAACTCACCTGGGAAGTTAATGAGATTAATCTCAGAATTTCCTTTGCACCCTCTTCCCAGTGGAAGGGTTTGTGGCATTATTAACTGAGGCCCACTGTTGCTAATTGTCATGAGTCTAATGATATTTAGTTTTTTTTCTTAAAGCCTTAGCTATTGAAATCAAGAGATTACAGGATGACTTTTTTATTTTCCTAATCTTCCTAGATGTGGAGGAAACTTGAAACTGTAAAATGAGTGTTGTACTCTAAAGTCTCAGAAAATAGAGAAAGAAAAAGCATCCAAATGTGTTTCTTCGGTGGCTTGACTCATGATTTTGGAATGCTTGGATTTCACAGTACTGGAGGCCTGCAAAACATATACAGCCTTCATTCTGCATGGTGAGAAGACAAATGCGTAGATCTGGGAACCCTTTGAAGTTCGTCTTTTCCCATAATCATGGCTTTTGATGCAGTCATTCATACTGCCTTTGGTTATTTCTGCCTGCTCACTGCTCCCCACCAAGTTAGTGTCCTGTTGTAAGGGGAGTGTGTCACAGAAAGTGACTAGCCCTGGGGATAACTCTTTTCACCACTAGTTCCCCTTCTTAGTTTTCCCAGAGAGAAGGTCAAAGGGAGAAGGGGAAGATTCTAATAAGGACCTAGATAGGCAAAGAGCAAGTAGAAGAGCTGCTTTTTATTCCCGTCTGTGCTGCTTTATGCATATCATGTTTGTTTTTCAATCCCTTCCCAACCATGTACAAGAAGGGAAGAATTAAGCCTAAAGGTTTTAATTGTCCCAAATAAACATTGAAATTAACACCTCATTCGAAAGGGGCAGTACTGAGTTCACATTGTTGACTTGACTGAGTTGGGTTACGTGGATATTCACAACTTGGCTACTTACGTTGTTTGCCAGAGAAATCCTTCAGGCCAATCTTTATCTGGCTGTTTTATGGTGACATGTCATCCTGTTGTATTTCAGGTTGCAACCAGCTTCTTTGATAACTACAGTCCAATATAAGTACAGTCCAATTTGTTCAGCTGGTGTGAGGGGCCACCAAAACTTTTGGATAACTTGGCATTTGGATAACGGAAGTGCGATTTTGAGCTGCGGTTTCACTGCTATTGAAATATGGAGAATGAAGGAAGGAATGCTGATGTTTACTTAATAGTTTTTGATGCTTGGGATATAATGCTTTTCTGAAGAGTCTGTTGTCTTCTTTGGGAGTAGATGTCAATGCAACCCAGTCTTCTCAGTGTTGTAAACCTGCTGGTTTATAAGCCCCTCTCTTTCCATATTCTCCAGCAGCTTGCTATGACAGTGTGCAATGCACTCATGGGGTGTTCTCATTATTTCACTAGTGACACTTAACTGTCAGATAATATGCCATTGTTTAAACTAGTTGAGCCTGATCATTGATGCTAACAGGTGCTAAGGAGCTAGCTGAGAAGTTATTGGCTAATGATTAACATAGGGCTCCATTGAGGACAGTGGATTTGGCAGACTACAATTTTTTGATAAAAGGAATTTGGATAACTGGACTTTCACTGTGTTTTCACGTATTAATTCTGGGTTAGAATATTGGTTTGACCATAAGATTGCCAGACACAGATAGCAAAGGAGAATGTATCTGCAAAGTAAACAAAGTGATTTTTGAGTTACTAGTCATTAAATGACTTTCCTTTTGCCATCCACAGGTAATAGTGATAAAAGCCAAAAATATCACATTCCTTTTGTGAATTCATTCAAGAGCATATATCTCATGTAAACACTACCATAATGCATATGCATAGAGGGACCAAATGAAAATTGCACAAATATTTTCTTCCAGACTTTTCCTTACACACACTTCCTAGAGGAAGTCCCCCATTCCTCTGTCTTCCCAAAATCCACATCACTTCTTCCATACAGTACTAATTTTGTGCACTGAAAGTAGTGGGCGAGGGGAGATCTTTAAGTCTGATGCCCTCTTTATTTCTTGAAGGTGGGATCAAACAAGTTGTCACCCCCATCTCTCTCCCCATGTGGGAGAGAAATAGTATGACATGGTGGCCTCTCTGAAAGGAAGGTAGAGTGGTATAGAAGAGTGCATGAGACTAGAGAATTTTCAGATGGCTAAGTGTATAGAATGGAGGGGGCAATGTTAGAAAGTGTATGGTGACCTCTCTCTGGCATTGGAGGATGGTAAAATCATTAGGACGGAAAATGTGGGACTCTTCCTGGAGCTGTTAGGTAAAGAAAAGAGGCAAAGTGATGTGATGGGTATCTCAGATAACTGGGGGAAGGAAAAGGAGAATCTGTTGGTATAGACTCTGTAGATAAAGTGTGCAGTGTAGATAAAGTATGCTCCATGGCACACAATATCTGTACCCGTCTGACTTCTGCCAGGTCTGGCCCAAGGGTTTTTGGTGCCCTAGGCAAACTGACTCTGGTGTCTCTCCTCACATGTTGTAACATGTTAACATATTATATGTTTTTTAAATAGAGAAAAAAATCACTTCTGTCTATTTTGGCACCCCTTAAAGCCCAGTGCCCTCGGCCACCTAGTTCACCTCTGTGATTGGGTCGGTTCTGACTGCTGCATTTTTGTGCAACATGCTAGCTGATGTGGTGTTGCAAGTTCTCCAATAAGCTGTCTCATCCCACTGCCGTTTTGTTAGAGGCCACATTGGCGAATGAACGCTGTATGTCACAAATCTGCAGACATTAATGACTGGAAGGGCATACCCGGCACCCTTAATACCATTATTCGTCTTCAGGGCCCAAAGCAGGTGGGTAGTCCAACCACAAGCCAGTGATTGGTAGAGCCTGTTGTAGACAGTGTATGCTTCATGGTATCGAGGACCAGGCTGCTTCAGATGGTGATATAGGTTGAGATTGAGGGGCTGCAGAGTGGCTCTCTAAATAGGAGCTAGTGGACACAAGGTTAAGTTATTTTCCTTCATGTTGTATGTGAAATGATATGATTACCACCATCTATGATGCCAGCTGAACTTTTAACACCCTGAAAATATTTTCTGTGTGGTCCTTCTACCCTCTAGTGTGTGCGATTTCATTTTGTGTGTAAATACTCTCTGCTTCTTTTCTACCTTGCTGTAATGTCCAACAGCCATGCTTGCTGTTTGTTGTGTTTGTTGGATCAAAAGGTAGGTTTAGCCTTTTTTTCCTCCCCAGAAATCTTTTTCAGTCAGTTCTTTCCTCCTCAGTAGTGGCTTTAATGACATGTTTCTACCTCCTCTGATTCTACAGCAACTGGAAGCAGGATCAGCATAAGGCAGCTATACCATAATCACTTTGAGCTCAATAAGGAGATCTTTACAGGCAACTTTGTTCTTTTTTCTTAACGGGATTAAGAAGCTCAGCTCTTTAAATTCTTGCACATAACACTGACATTTCCAGGGTGTGTTTGGACCAGGGAGTTCAAAGAGAAGAAATAAAAAAGAAAAGCCAATATGACTTTGTTTTTTACCTTGCTGGAGGAGCCGTTTGTGCAAATCGCCTATAAGCTTATTGACCTGAATCTTTGACTCCTTGTTTTCTCTGGATTTGGCTGGAGTGTAGACACTGATAGAGCACTGATAGATGTGATTGAACAGCCCCCAGCTTTGCTTGGCACCAGACCCCACATCCCCCCTCCAGGCCTGACATTATCTTTTCTTGGCAATACTTCTGTTTTCCAGGAGCTCATGCTCATTTCATTTTTTTAGTTATTTTGAATTTGTTACGTTTTCTTTATGCAGGCTTTCCAAGTAAATGAAGGGCACATTAATTCTTTTTGGTAAGCAGAGATAGGAGGGGGCATGTGTGTGTGATGATGTGTTTTCATCTCCTAAGACAAAAATAGATCCTGCAAACCTTGAGAAAGTAACACTATTTAGCAAAATTCCTGTAAAGAAATATAGTATGACTGATGATTTGTGTTTCATTTGGGGGTTCTGGGGAAAGACTTTCTATGCAGCAGAATGTGGTTTAATTTCAGCTTATTTGCTTTTCCATTACACTTTTTCTAGCGTGGCTGGATCCTGAACATCCTTCATTTCTTTATCAGATGAAGAATATGGATCTGGAGCAGTAGGAGATGGCTCATGGCAGCTGTAGAAGGGCACATCTTAGATAGAATTTGCTTTTTCCATAATGAAAGGAAGCCCTTTTCTTATTAACATATACCTCCTCCTTTATCCTTTTGTCTGTCATTTCCCTCCATCCTTCTCAGAAAGGCCACAACCATTCTTGATAGAAAAGGAACCCGATAGATAGCAGAAAGTGTTGGAAGTATTTTTTCACTAAACTGAAGGGTCTCAGAATAGCAACTGAGAGACTGCCTGCCTCTTTTCCATTTGCTGCTACCCCATTGTCTCTAGAGATCAAATCTTGGTCATACTGATGTGTATGCCAAAATTCCCAATGACTTCAGTAGGATCAGGATTTGGCCCTTCATGGCCAAGCGAGCCCTCTTCTCATAATCAGGAAGTGATGGTAGGTCATTGAACAGAAAACTGAATTGTACAATTAACTAGGAAGCTGGATTTAAAAAAAACAAAAACAAAAAAACAATCTAGAGAATGATTTTAAAATGTGCCGAGTTGTGGGGTGAGAGTAATAGCCTGAGCTGTTTTAAAGTTTACTAAGCAGTCTAATAAAGTAACTCCTGCCTTTTCAGTCACTACATTTTAAGCTCCTTTGAACAGTGAAATTATGAACTTTATCACAGCTGTCTTTAAAGGGATTAATTGGTCACTAGTATTGTAGTGTCCGTTTCCTAGAAATTGTGCAAGTTTAACCTGACTTGATGGTCACAAAGTAAGAATTTTGAATCTTTCCTTTTTTTTTTTTTTTTGGTTTTGGATGCTGGTGGTGGGTTTTATATATTTCCTGAGGATTCATTTTGAACCTAAGACCAGTTGTACACAAGCTTAGCAGTCCTAATCAGCATCTGTGGATGATGGCAGTAATATAACTTTCAAAGCACTATAAAAAAATAAAAATAAAGCAGTTCTACATCTATGACCTGATGGGATAAATATTATCTCTGGAAGGATTATGATGGATGACACAGAACTAAAGGAACCATTTACTTGTGACATCTAATTCTGTCACTTGTTTTGGCACAGAAGATGTCCTGGCTGTTTTTGAAATAGCTAATCAGGATATTGCAGGAGTAATACTCGGAACATTCTTGGAGTCTGGGAAACAAACTGGCTTGGTATGGACAGTAGGTATAGATAGTAGACAAAGTACTAGTTTTTGTTTCCTGATAGTCATTGCCACATAACTCATCTGGAGGTGATTTAACTGCTTCTTGGTATAGAGGTCACTGGAGGGATAAAATGCAAGTACAAGCAACACTATTTGCAATAAGACAACTGAAACATTCACTCTTTTAGGAGTAGGTACCTATTATTGAGTTCTATGCAAAAAAGTGTTAGAAGAGAATATAAAAATGGGAAGAGTACAGAATCATAAGTGGCTGCAGTGGTAAATTTAAAAGACTGAAATGTTCCTTTCCCATGACACGTGTACAATCTATCAGTTGCAATGGCGGGTGGGTGAGGAATTCACATAAGAGAAACATAATATTTTTTAAATGGTTAAATAACAATTTCTGCTTTAGTGAACCTGGGCTATGGCTCCACACTCCAAAACTGTGTTCTTTGGGGCTTGCCTGGGCCTATTTGAGCTCATCTTACTATTCTGTTCAGGGTAATTTATCTGTAGAGTCCTGCAAATCCGTGGATAACCACATTATATCCACGGATATCCGCATCCACAGATACAATGCAGATAGCCGCAGACCATTTCTTGCAGATGTAGATTGGATACGGATCCACATATTTTTATCTGGACTGGGCTAAAGCGCTGCAAATATGCAGATATCTGTGGATATCTGCATTATATCCACATCCGTGGATACAATGTGGATATCCGCAGACCATTTCTTGCAGATGCAGATTGGATATGGATCCACATGTTTATATCCATGCAGGGCTCTATTTATCTGGTTAAGATGCTTGAGGCTTAAACTGCTCAAAGTCCAGAAATTTAGGAGACAGTCCTTTAGAGCCAGAGGAATCTCCGAAAGCTTTAACTTCTAGTTAAAAGTGTGAGGCTATTTACTAATGAACTTAAATATCATAAACACTTTCTTTTTATAATCAGTTATAATCACATTCTTCCTCTCTTTCCAAGGTCCTGCACCAAAAGGAAGATGTTAAGATAGAATGTGACCTGAGATCACAAGTGGCTAGGATGCAGGGCTCGACAAAATTTGCTCCCAGCTAGGTCCCAGCAGTTTTATTTTTGGTCACCAGAGGGCACTCATCTGCAGCATTTCCGCAGTGGAGCTAGATGCCAAGCTACAAACCCTGGTCGCCATGGCGACCTGACACCTGGGTTTTGTCGAGCCCTGCTATGATGCAACAATTAATTTTATTTTCTTACATTGAATTAGCCAGTGGTAATTTTAGCATTCTAGTCTGAGTTAAATAACATAATTCCGTACCATTTTGGCCACTAAAGAACAAACTCAAGAGCTAGATTGTTCCTCGGAGGCACAGTTCAGCACTGCTCCCCTTTGTACAGCTTATGCCCATTCCTAGTCAGTGCTACAATGAAGGGAGTACGGAGGAGAGCATTTCCTCTCAGTGTTGCCAATTCTTACAATTTTAGGTTGATATCTCATGATATTTGGTGCTTTCAGTAAAGCCTCGACTGCTGGAGTCATGTGATTAAGTGAGAATTTCACCTTTCACATTTTTTTTAAAGAGTACGTTTCTAGCCCTAATGGTTGCAGAGGAAAACTCAAAAGCACAAACCCTAAGTGCTCAAAAATAAATACATAAATAAATAAAACATAATTTATTATTTAAAAAAAAAAAACTCATTATTTTAAAGGCAGTTCCAGATTTTTGAGAACCTGACTCATGATTTTGGAATAATTGGGGTTGGCAGTCCTGCTCCCGATAGGAGGAACTGCTATTCCGGCTCGCCCTTATGTACACTATGGCAGGTGATGGGAAGGCTTCTTGTGGCCTTTTCTCACCCCAGAGTCACCGTGTTAACACTAGGTAGAGTATGACCATAAGTGATTAAAGCTATTGTTCTTTTAACTGTAAGGCTGCCCTCCTGGGGAAGCCCTAATATTTTACTTGGGGAATGAAGCTATCACAGGGAAAGGAGTAGTCAAGCTCTCTCTGAATTCTTTGCCCTTGAGACTCCATATATGCTGAACCATGGCATAGGGGTTAGGCCACTGGCATGCTCGACCGTTGTCCTATTGTTTTCCTTCTGGTCTGTCTTTGTGTCTGTCTGGTTTCTTATCTTACATTCCAACTGAAAGCTCTTTGAGGCAGAGACTGTCCTTTTTGTGTTTAGACAGTACCTAGCACAGCAGGACCCTAGTTGTGTTACCAAAAGGCAAATAATACTAGTAATGGCCACTGCTTACATTTTGATACAACAGGGGATTCTCAATATTTTTGTGTACATCAAGGGAGAAATGGCTGGGCAAAATTTGAAATTTTGTCAGGAAAGGGCTTCATCCTGCGTGCTGAGCAGTGCTGTTTGGAGGAGGGGTGAGCAGAGAGAGTGGAAGAGAATGACAGGGAGCAAGGCAGAGGTTTTGTTGTTTTTTGTTGGTTGGTTGGTTGGTTGGCTTTTTATTTGATTAAGGGCCGTATGTAGGCCCTTAAAGATGCAGATATGTGGCAAGTGAGATTTTCAAAAGCACCTAGGCACCTAACTCCCAGAGAAATTATCTTTTCAAATTGCTGTAGGTACCTATCTGCAATTTTAGATGGTTTTACAAATCTGGCTCCAAGTGCTTTGCTAAATCGGGGCCAAGTGTCCAGAGCCTTGCAAGATTGAGCTCCAAGTTTGGACTTGATCTAGATCAAATTAAGGAATTATTCTTGTAGTTTTGGAGGAACTGTTTACTGGGGAAGGATGAGTAGACTAGAGACAGCTCTTAGGAATCAACAGGAAAGAGGAGAAATGGTCAGTTCACCTTGACTCCTCAGAATATATTTCTTGTCATGTTCACAGAATAGTTGCTTCAGGAAAGTTGATCTTAATATAAATGCTGCCAACTCAAAATTCATAGTGATAGTGGAGAGGAAGTAAGAGGGGGCAGGGTTACTGTGTACAGAAAAATTACTAAGCAATGTTATATTTTTTTCACTTTTCTACAGGAAATGCTGTAGGGGTGGTTGGTTTTCTTGAATAGAGGTAACACATGGATTAGAAAAGTAACTGGTACAGTACCAATTGAATATCAAAGATCTAAAGAAGAGTTAGACTGACTAAATGAACCTGACAACACAGGAAGGTCTTACCTAACCCTTAAGAATATGGTAGTAGCTGAAATGGACAGAAATTCCTGACATTGATAGGATGGTTTTGGTACAGAACATTGCATCTGTTTTCCTTTAGATAATCTGCGAGTGGATTCTGGTGATTGATAGTATAAATACTATATGCTCATTTTTGCACATGTACCCCATCATCCCTGGCCCCACAAAATAAAAACAAAAGCAAAATAAGTCAGGAGAAGGTACTGTGGATATTTGCCGTGCTGTGATTAAGGAACCTGACTGTGATATTGTCCAGGGCAACTAGAAGCAAAAATTTATCCTAAATGAGATTCAGTTCATGTTAAATTTTAACTATTGACCACTACTATCCCAACTGAATGTTAGGAGGAGTGCAGAATGCAATAACATAATTGTTTTCATAGAAGAAAAATGTTGAGATGACTGATTACAACATTTGAAATAGCATTCAGCAGATTGACCTATGTAAAATAGCTGGGCTCATTTATGTAGATGTAGCAAAGAGAATAATTTATGTTTTATATTGAGCGCCAGACTCTGCTTAGACTTTATTTTTATACTGCTGATGTTACTCCTCATTTACATCAGTATAAGTGATATCTGAGTCTGGCCCTAATAGTTTTAAATTCTTCATTATCCCAATGCCCTACTTTCATGGCAGCCTCACTGGAAAACCAGACCTCTGTTACATTTCTTATTCTTCCAAGACCTATGAGAGAGAATTCTGTAGCACAGCATCATAGCCAATGCAATCTTATCTACCTGGTTCTCATACCAAATGACGTCTGATACAGTGAGGTATGAAAACGTCACTTTCAATTTATTTTAATAGCTTTATTCTGAAAGTCAGCATTCTCATGCAACAAACTGATTATAAATTTAAATAGGACTTTTGGCATTATACAGATGTACTATATATGTTTGGTATTTGCTGAAAAGTTATGCAACCATCAGCATTAGAATGTTTTGCTTTTCATATTATGCTTTTTTATTTTTCAGTGCCTGTAGAATCTAAGTTAGATTTTGAAATTATTTTACAAGTAGGCCAGTTATCTCTACTTCATGGCATATATGGGTATCTTAGGAGATCCATACGTTGTCAAAAGTTATCAACAAGTACAGTGCAAAACCTGATGAAGTATTTCAACTTGAATTTGGTTCCCTTCAAAGTATCTGAGGTCTACAGGGATCCTGGAAGTGCGTCACTATTTTCACTTAGTAAGCTGCTTTCATTGGATTCCCAGGGCCACAACAGGAATAAACTGATGTAGTCCTGTTGGCTACAGTGATTTACAGTAGCTGAAAATCTGGTCTGTAGTTCCTGCTAAGGTTCCAGTTCAACAAAATACTTAAGCATGTGCATAGTTATAAGCATGTGAGTAGTCTCATTTGCTTCAATGGGAATAATAATATGCTTTAAATTACACATGTGCTTATGTACCTTGTTAAATGGGAGCTTAATATGAGAAACAATATTCTGAAATCTCAGATTCAAATTTGTTTTTTTATTTTAACAATATAGAATGCTTTCAGGATTCATGACAACTTTTCCTAAATTGATTTCTTAAAATTGAGAAGTGATGTTTCATTGTGAACAGTTTTGTAAAGATTCTCACAATTTAGATTTACATTTATGCTGCTAGGGAGAAAGAACACAAACTGAATTCCAAACTTTTAATGTTTTTTTACTCCAGTATGAGCTAGAGCTTGATGTTTGTGACTGGTACCGTCCTTTACCCAAAGCTATCTTGTCTGATGATAAAACCATGAGTGTATGAAGCTCACGCATTTTTCATCTCTTTTATGACCTTATCGCTCATGAGCGGCTTCTGTGAAGGTATCCTAACTATAGGAAGCACCTGGGAAACTTATATGATATCTATGCTGTGATAAGCAGTTGTGAACAAAAAAGTAGATCTGTCAGTTCTGAACTGTTCATTGTTAATAATACTTTGTTGATTTAGCTGATTGCAAAATACATTATCGGGTGACTAACAGCTACTGTAACACTCCTCGTTGAAAAAGTTCAATAGTTATATTGTCAAAGAATTTCTGTAAGAGGCTAATATTGATAGGAACAACATAGATAAAAAGAGCAGGGTTGAAAATAACTAGTTGCTTGTGCAGCTGCTTTCAAACAGTGCAATAAGTTGTAATAAACATTGGTTTAATTAAAATTGGAAAAACCTCTATTTTTGGAAACAATGGTTATACATTTGCAATTGTTCATGTGTAAGCTGTCACTGTTTGTCTCTTTGCCTGTATTGGTAGAGACTTCAAAGCCTTGCCTCATACATTCCAAAGAGTATATTCTATTTTGAATTTTTCCTATCCTTTAGAATAATGATTGCTTGTTCCATATTTTCCTTTTACTGTATTCCCATTGGGTTGTGAACACTGGGGCCTAGATTCACAAAGGGACTTAGGCACAGTCAGTTTAAACACTAAAGTCACAGACTTGGGCACCTCTGGTATTCACTAGATTCCCACTAAACCTTGTAAATGCCTAAATTAATTTGGAACCCACGTTTTTGCTGTAAAAGTTCCTTAGGTGCCTGTGTTTCTGCCTGTGAGCACGTGCACTGCTGCCCCCGTCTAGTATCTAGATGCCTCTCTCCTTTCTAAACTCCAATGCAGTTCACAAAATGAGGGAAGACACTTGCAGTGCCCAGGCTGGGTATGTATGCTCAGAGTATGTCTAACTCCACATAAAGTGGGGAAGTAAAAGGAGAAGATGACTACCCTCCCTTATAACTTTAGTCCATTGGTTAGAGTACTCATCTAGAATGTGGGAAAACAGTGGTTCAAGGCTCCGCCCCCTGATCAAAAGGGATTTGAACAGCAGTCTTCCACCTCCCAGGTGAGTGCCGTAATGCAGGGCTATACTGTAGGTTGTCAGAGTCCCTGCGCTACTAATCAGAGAAATTTGGTGGCAGTGTCCATTGGTCCTGCACATGCACCATGTCCCCTTTCGCTGAGCCACGAAGCTAGCCTACCTGTGCAGAGTAATCATCTGCAGAACCTTCTCAACTGCCCCGGCTAAAAATGGGGTATTTAATTGTCCATTAACAGATTGTTAAATTCCCTTTTCAATTGTTCATTTTTACTTTTCAAATCTTCCAGTTTGCTTATATTATCTTTTATTTGACTGGTTTTGGGGATGGGAGACGCAAAGAAAAAGAAGTAAAAAAGGCTGTTTGTGTGTTGACCCCAGCGGTGGGGGAGAGATAGTGGGGGGGGGAATGATTCCCCTAGACAAAAGTATGTCCAGATCTCTGGGCTTCCATAAGTGTCACACTTGCAGCAAGGCATTCCAAGTGCATTCACTGTCTGGGCGAGAGTAACAACTAAAGTAAGTGCTCCCGATGCCAACAACTTTGACCAAGATCTCGGAAAGATAAAGTGCTTTGCCAGAAGATCATCTATATGAAGGAGGTTTTCTTATCACAGCCATCGGGCAGGTGTGAGTCTTCCCTGCATGGAGGGAAAGCGAGTTCAGAAGATGTTCAGGGGATTTCTCTAGTAAATGGAGTGAAAGAACTGGGAGCCCCCTTAGTGAATCCCAGGAAATCTGAAAACCATCTCTATCTCGCTTGATATCCTTGACACCAAGACAATTCAGTGCCCAGGCCTCCCTGCAACTGTCCAGCACTGCTGATAAGCCCAAGGAGCCTTTACGCCTGGGCACTGAAGCTGCAGTACACAAGAACAAGGGCAAATGCCATACGATGCTTCAAGTATGACTTGATATCAGTATCGCCAGCAACACTAGTCCATTTGGAACTGGAAGGGTGGGCAGGGACAAGGTCCCTGTCATTAGTACCTCCATTAGGGTAATCAGTACTGATCCAGTTCTAACAGCTTGAAGACCAGGTGGTCTTAGAGGACCCCGACTCTCTGTGCACTGATACTGGAGCTCTGGAACCAGGCCATATCCTGCTCACTGTTGTCAAGTGAATGATGAGAGAGTGAGCCAGATGAGGCTTCCATTTACTCAGCCCTATACCAACAGGGTCCAGGCATGTACCCTCAGATGACACTACCACCATCTTGTTATTGGCACCTATGGGCACCTTGACTAGGCCCTATGCCACCACAATGGCCATATTGGGACCCCTGGGCAGCACCCAGCATCAAAAGTGCCAAGTGTGGCCTAGGATCTCTCCAGACATGCTACCTTGGCCAAAGCATCACAAGTCTCAGTTCAAGACATAGAAGAGCAAGAATGGGAAATAGAGGAAGAGGCTATACATCATTCCATATCCTCTTCATCCTCCGATGAGGCAGTCATGCCATCACCACCATCTCTGGCAGATGACTTTAGACAGTTGAGCAAGAAGGTAGCCGACAGCATCCATATACTCCTGGAGAAGGTAAAGGATGCTCACCACAAGCTCATAAACATCTTACATACCACAACTACCTCCAGAATTGCCCTACCAATTAATCCGGCCAATCTATACCTAACAAAGGTAATAGGGCTACTGACACCAGTGTTTGCCATGACTTCATGGGTTCCTGGTGCATAAGGCCAGGGAAGGCTTAGCTTTCCTTGACAGCCAGGCTGGCTACGCCCAGACTCTGTCCCTTGGCAGCAGCGGCAGGCAGTCTTAGTTGGCCTGACCTCTCCACTGAAGCAGTGGGGCTGGCTGGCCGGGCCAGTGCTGTCGTGTAGTGTGGTCCTGTGGCACTCCAGGGACACTCAGGATGGTGATGCTCCAGTTCCTGAGATGGATTTGCTAGACCAGGGCTGGGGGTGTCAGCTGGCCACAGGCCAGCCTACGGGTGGAGGAGAGGGTAGGTGATGCTTGGGTAAGCCAGTGCTCCAGTGCTGTGCAGCTCTGCAACTCTCTGGGGTTGCTCAGATTGGCGGTGCTTCTGGGCCTTAGATGGTCTGAAAAGTCTGGAGCAAGGGTGGGTTGGTGGGCTAACTAGCTACAGGCGAACTTGGGGGTGGAAGGATGGGTGGGCGCAGTGAGGGTCGACAGCACTCTGGGACTGTGGTGGACCGGCCAGGGCCAGCCTGGGAGTGGGGTGGTGAGCGAACATCCCCTAGACTTTCTTTCCATTGCAGAAAAATGTAAGGGTGCAGCTATATCAGCCCAAAGGCTTTCCATGTGGGTCTTGAACTGTGTTAAACAGTGCTACCAGGTTTGTAATATGATTCCTCTGGACTTGATACATATACCTTTCGTGAGATCATTTCCTCACCTGTTGCCTTCCTTAAAGACATCCCTATCTCAGAAATATTTAGAGCAGTGACATGAATGTCAGTCCATGTCTTCTCAAAACACTATGGGTGCATCTATACTTACAGATTAAGTCAATTTAAGCAGGCTTAAGTTGACTTAAAATACTCCACGTCTACACTGGGCTTTCCTTAAGTTGACTTAAGCTGCTCCTTAAGTCAAATTAAGGAAAAGTTAGTTTTGAATTAATAACACATCATTTTAATTCGAACTAGCACTTAAATCGACTTTATTAAATCGATTTACGCCAGTGGAGATGGGGATTAGCGCCTTGGTGGAGCTTATTAAATTGACTTAAAATGTTAAGTCAACTTAATAAGGTCGAAAAGGGGCCACGTCTACACTTCAAAAGTTAAGTCAATAAGGTTGACCTTATTAAGTCGACTTCATAAAGTTGACTTAACTTTTCAAGTCTAGATATAGCCCCTGTGATTACTGAGAACTCAGATTTTGATGGTATCTTTGGCTCCATGATGCTATCAGTGGTGACCAATTTGACTCCAAAGTGCCAGCCTTCTTAAAGGGGTGTTGATCAGTAGTCATCTGCAATGGACCGCTCGTATGGACACTACTCAAAGAAGTTGTCACTCATCTTGTGAAGTAATGATGTTTCTTTTAGATGTGTGTCCCTATGGGGACTCCACTGCCTGCCCTCCTCACCTGTACTTCAGAATTTTTGTCATGATTCTGTGGTAGAGAAGGAATTGAGAACAGTTAGCCAGTGTGCTCTGGCTAGCCGCATCACTTAGTCTGAGGAGAGACAGCACCTAATAAACCCATGGGCCCAATAGACACTGCTATCAAAATTCTCTGTCCAGGGATGTAGACACACCTAGGGTGGAGCAACCATAGGGAAACACACTTAGAAGAAACACAGGGTCAGTAACTTCTTCTGACCTGGGGTGCCCTCAGTTTCTGTTGTTAAATACTAAATCATTGGAGTAGGGAACTTGATACTGGGTGAGTATTCTAACCACCAGCTACAGCATCATTCTCATCATGGTCTCTGTCTCACTTTCTCTGGCCCAATGACTTTATAGTTATTAATTCCAAAATAGAACAGCTTCAAAAGGAGAGGCTGAGGGGTATCTACATCAGACTATCGCATAGCCCAATACCTAGGGCATTCAGCTGAGAAGTGGGATAATCCTCTTCAGATTCCTCCTCCTCATCAGGCAGAGTGGGGGTTTGAACTGGTACTCTCTTACATCCCACATAAATAGTTCAACTAGTAGACTAAAAGTTGTACGGAAGGTCCTTGTCCACGTCTACTATACCTATTTCTGGGAGGTTTCATAAGGATTGTAAAATCAGACCATATATTGCTATTCTCTGATTGTTCAGAGGTTTAGGTGTTCAATAACGTTATCTTTTCTATCTTTATGTATTGTATATGTGCTCTCATACACACATGTACGCTTATGGATTCTATCTGTGTCGTAGAAATTATTTAAATTTTATGTATTTCTTTTTTCAGGTGACGAAGAGGGCAGCCAGGAGACGGCAGAATCAGATGCTGACGCACAGTCAGAGAAACCAGGGCAACTCATTGTGGAGACAGATGACTGGGATGGGCCAGGTAGGAGAAAACAAATGGAAATCCAGAGTAAATAATTTAAAATGGAGTCTCTGAGATTATTTTCCTCATGTTTCAGTAAGCAGGGTCAGTGTTGCATTGCTTTGTCCATAGAAAAGACTTCCTGTGTTCACGTGGTGCCTTGGGATATCTGCAGATAAGTGCTGAGGAAAAAAATGCTGCATCAGTCAGCTGTTTTGTGCATGTCCATCTTGCATGAAAATTATACAAAAGTCTCCATGATATTGCTTCTAGAAATAAAAATGTTATTCCTTAGCATTTTGACCATTAAATGCAGGGTTGGAATTACAAGAGAATCTATGACTGGTAGTGGTTCACTATTCTGCTCTGTTTTCTGTGTCCAAAAATCTGTATCTAGTCCCAAACTCTGATCTTAAATTTAGCAGCATATTGACCTTAGCTAATGGATATGGCTGCCAATGATGTTTTCAAGGACTTTTCTTATCAGTTTTCATTTGATATAAATAATTTAACACACCTTGGTCATTGACTTCAGAGTTAAGAGAGAAACCTTTTGACTGTGATCAATAAACTGTAAGCTTTGTGCGTAAACAGAAATTTGCAGTAACATTTTCTGTTCTGAGCAGTAACTACACTGCAAGTACAAATTATTGGAGTAATATTAGGCTGTACTACAGTTTCATGGGCATGTGGGAGAGCGTGACAAACAGCCATTAGTTGTAAATAGGTAAAACTTGGTTTGTGTTTTAAAGATGCATAAAAATAAAGGTTTAGGTCCTTATAGGCCTCACTTTGGCAAACATCCAGTTTAATTCAGTGGAATATTTTTAGCTATGGACAACAGAATTTATCCCCAAATAATTGTATTTAATATATTTCTTAAGCGCTAAGGAAAAATATATATTTGAAGCCAAACATATCTTTGGAGTAGCTGTATTTCTAAACAGAGGACATTTCCTCTTAAAAGGATGAGCATAAGAGAAGAGAGCTATGAAAGTATTCTAGCAAAAATTGATAATACAATAACACTTTTCATTAGAAAAAAATTCCTATATTTCAATCATGTTTTCATCCTTGCTTGAATTTGCAACTTATTCTATGCTATGCTTGAAGAAGAGAGCTGTGATAATTTTCTGAAACCAGCAGCTGGAAAATATAATGCAGACAAAAATGAAGACACGGTATATCTCTGATTATTATTATGTCATTTATAATGTTGTTAATGATACACACAAATGTTCTGTATTCTGTACCAAGTTATGTAGTATTATATAAAACAAGATTTGGTATTAAAATGTATTACGATAAATATAAAATTGCATGAAAATCTCTTTTAAAAGAGAACAACTTCTTTCAAGTTCTTTACAGTTTTTGAGATTGTCATTGTTATATTAAATTTACTCCCTTTAACACAGGAATAAAATGTCTCCTGAGAATCATAATTTTTGTGGGGTTTTTGTTGTTATTTTATTTTTACAGCAAAATGAATGTACTTGAGAGTATAATTTCTTTTATTGGTTGTTATAGTCTTATGTGAACTGAATTGACATGTGTAGGAATCTTTGAGGGGGTATTCTCTGATGACAGAAATAAGTAAAAGATTTTGGTTCTGGTAAGAAAATTCTTACATAGATGCTTATTGATTTTTGTCCTGGATGTTAAAAAAGTAAGAAGATATATTTCTCAATTAAATATATAGTAACATACTGTGTGTGGAGAATGAATATAAGGAAACTCCTTTTTATTCTTGGAGAAGTGACCACCACTTAAAATAAAATCAATTGAATTGAACTGAATTAATTTAATTTTAATTTAAATATCAGTCTTTCACATGGAAATAACATGTTTGTAGCACAGAAGAGAATAAATATATCACATGCCATGTTCCTGCCTCTCTCACTCTCTTTTCTAGTTTTTTAAATGAAATTCTGTATTTATTCTTATATTAATATTTATAAAAAAGCAATAGTAGATTATTTTCAAACATGCAATACAAGAAAATATGAAAATAGTTTATCCTGGTACAATTTTTGAGTAAATCTCATGTTCATGAAATTCACTGGCTCGACGATGCTGGAGAATGACACCTTTGGTTATTTGAAGATTATGTTCCAGAAGAGCATAGGAAGAGCCAGTACAAACTTCCCTACATTTCTCCCCAATGTGCATCTGCCCTTTCTTAGAGAATCCACCTCTTGGAGTGAGAGGGTGGCATAATCACCCTTACCTATTCAGTCCTTGATCTCTTCACTAAGATTCAGGTTGTTAATAGTACCAATTGTGATGGTGCTTTATGCGATAACTGGATCTGGATTGTGATAGTCAAGAACTACAGAACAGCCACTAAATGGTACTTTATTTTGACCTAGGCTGAACTTAAAAAAGAACAAAACCAAAATTGGTTTCTTTCTTTGTTTATGTTTCAGTGACACCACTGTAATTTATAGGATCCGCAGTTGTGAGGGGAATTAGGCTCGAAGATATTTGTTAGTAATAAACTTAAAATTAAGGATAGATCCAAATCAAAACCCCAAATCTGAAAGCAAGTATTTTTGTCTTTCTTTAATTTTTTTTTCCTTCATGAAACTGCCAATGTGTCCAGAGACTTTTGCTATACCGGTGCATACCAGCTCAAAACTGTGTGTGTGTGTGGGGGGGGGGCTAGTTGATAGCAGTGAATATGTTAGAAGCTTGGAGTTGTAGAAAATTGATAAAGGAATCAAAAGCATAGAAAGAGAATGATAGAATTAGGGGGTTTCCTTTTGATATATTAGTAACAACAACAACAAAAAATCCTAACAATGTTATTGGTCTATTACTTTATTAAAATAGTGTAATTGTCGATAATAAGGCAGAAAAGGTAGAAGCATTCAATAAATTTGTATTTGGGAAAATGTTGAAATACTTTCCATTCCCACAGTAAGTCAGGAGGATATTAAAAGACAGAGAATAAAATTAGTGAAAATCAGTACATTCAGATAAACTTGCATCCAAGAGTTTTAAAAAAAAAAAGCCTTCTGAGGAACTGTGAACTGTTCATGTTAATTTTCAATAAATCTTGGAACACTGGGAAATTTCAGAGGACTAGAAAAAAAACGATTGTACCAGTATTTAAAAAGGACCTCACATTGATCCAGGGAGAAATAATGGAACAGCTGATGTAGAACTCAATTCCTAAAAAATTAAAGGCGCATAATATAATTAATACCACTTGACATTGGTTTATGGAAAATAGATCTTATCAGACTAATTTGATATTTTGTTTAATGAGATTAGAAGTTTGGTTGATAAAGGTAATAGTGTTGTATATTTAGACTTTTGTCAAGCATTCTGTCCTGGGAAAACTGAAAAAGGCATAAGGTTCTTTGGGGTTAATCGAATGAACAAAATCACCCAGGGGAATGCTGTGACCAAAAGAACTAATGTAATCCTTGGTTGCATAAATGGGAATATTGAGGAGGAGTAGAAAGTAGGGACGTAAATATTGGTTATAAAAGGTATCTGTTTAAACTATTACAATTATATTGGTTAACCCAGTGGTTCTCAACCACTGTGTCGGGACATCTTACTGTGTCGCCATGCAGTGGAAGCATGTTGCAGAAAGCCACGATTTTGCTGAAGGGGATTGAACCAGTACAGTTTTGTTTCCCCCCCACACACACACACTCTGCCTCCTTCTGTCAGCCCCTGGGTAGTGCTCCCAGCTTGGCTTTGAGGGGAACCTGTTTTGGAGCTATGGCCCCTGATGTTCTGAGGCAGGGCACTCTGGAGTGCCTGCACCAGGGCAGTAGCAGTCTGGCCACCTCCACATTGGTCCAGTGCCGTCATCGTGGAGATGGTGAGCCCACACTATTGGTTAGCTCCTGCACTGCTGCATACCAGATAAATATTAGTCTTAAGGGTAAGAGTAATACATCATGGTTAACTGTTTGATGGTTTACTATTTTACATCCCTAGTAGAAAGGTTATATTACCTCGGATCTGTCACTGGTGTGATTGCTACAGGAACACTGTGTCCAGTTCTGGTATCCACAATTCAAGGATGTTGAAAAATGAGAGTATTCAGAGAAGAGTGAGGAGAATTATAAAAAAATTGGAAAACATATGTCTTGAAGTGAAAGACTTAAGAATCAAATCTACTTACCTTATCAAAAAGAAGGTTAAAGAGTGAAATGAATAATCTGTAAATACCTATGTGGGAACAGAAATCTGATAAGAGGGTTCGTCAACGTAGCAGACAAAGGTATAACAAGATCCAGCAGTTGAAGTTGAAGCTAAACAAATTTGGACTAAAAAGAAGCTGCAAATTTTTAACACTGAGGGTAATTAAACTTTGGAAAATTAACTAAAGATTGTGGTGAATTCTCTGTCACTGTAAATCTTTGAATCAAGATTGGATGATTTTCTCAAATGTGCTCAAGTTCAACCACAGATATTGGTCTTGAAGCAGGAATTAAGTCAGGGAAGTGCTGTGGCTTATGTGATGCAGGGGTTCAGCTTCTTTGATAAGTCATCTCTTTTGGCCAAGAATCTACAAATGAATCTATGAATCAATTGTTTTAACATATATTACTCTTATAATATGTGAAATTTGAATTTAGTTTATTTATAATGCTTTAGTTGCACCAAATCCTTTCCCACATCAAATAAATGCAAATATTTTTATTTCTCTGAGAATTCCATATTCCGGTTAAATTCTCTGTGCAATTTCAATTACACTGGTTTTTAAATGACTTTCTAATCATGAAATAATAAAACATTATATTACAGCATGTCTCTTCAAATGTGCTGCACTTCTAGGGACCAGCCCCAAAACTAAGGTGCCTAGGTTTGTGGCATTTTAGAAGAACATCTGCCACCGAAAAACTGATGCAGCTATCACTGGATTCACCCAATAAGCCGCTGCCCAGGGTGTTTTCAGCGATGGTCGGGAAAGTAATGGTGCTAAAAGTCTCAGCACCAGCAGGAGGGCACCAGGGGCAAACTCCTTGGTTCCATGGTGACCTGGCACCCAGGATTTGTTGAGCCCTGCATTACAGTACATCACATCTCATATCATGCCCTGGAAAATCCTTTTCATCTGTCTCAGAGAGAGCCATATTTTCAAGTGTCAAGCACCACAACTGGAATGAGATTTTCCAAAAAAAGTTCAGCTCCATTTTAAATTCCTAAATAAGTGTCAGATTTTCAAAAGAGCTTATCACCCAACACACTTAACTCTTTTGACCATTATCTGTCCGCTAATATTGTGCTTATCACCAGTGAGCACTTTACAATCAGTAATGAATTTTTATCTTCACAAAATTCCTCTGAGGGAGGGAAGTATTATGCTCAATTTATAGATAGGGAACTGAGTCACACAGGGTAGGATAAATTGACTTTTCCCAAGTTATACTGGAAGTCTGTGTATGAGGTAGAAGTTGAACCGAGGTCTACTGTATCTAACTACAGTGTACTATCCATTAGCCCATTCTTACTCATCTGACAGTAGCTAAATGGGAACAGAACTTTTCTAAGGTCAAATTTTTCTCACGAGGAAGGTGGGGAGAACTTGTCCCCACATACAAGCCCCACCTCTTAAAAAAATTGTACTGTGGAAAATTCAGCAGAAGCCAGATTTAAGATTCTATTTGATGATCATTTCTTATATAACCTGTTAATGTAGGTATGACTATACAGTAGACTTTCACTTCACATCCAATCCTGCTTACAGCTAGTCAATGGAAGTTTTGTTGGTGATGGCACTGGGAGCAGAATGAAATCCCACTTCATGTTAACCAAGGTGAAGTAATGAGCTTTATAAATTAGTGAACAGTTGAAGAAAAATAAGACTGAAGTCCAGAAGAATGCATAACAAAATGTGTTCAGTTATTTGACCATTATAGGTTGGTTCTTGTTTATGAGGATTTATCAGAAAATCTATATAAGAAAAATGATAAAACATAAAAATGCTATGCTACTATTAACTTTTTTACTGAAAGATGGGAAAAGTTGTTGATATTTTGTATGAATTATAGAGTGCCATAATAGCAGAATGTGGATTAGTGCCTTTTTATTATATTTTGTACACTCAAGGGTACACATCTTTGCCTGTTATGGAAGGCAATTTGAAAAATCTGTCTTAATAGATTTACAGCAGCCATCTGTATGAATCACTGTGACTCTGTATTGATTGTCGGGCTTATCCTGCATTATTTAGTAATACCAGAAGCAGTTTGGGGTATAAAGCAAAGGAAGTATTTGGTATAGATTGGAATGGTGGTAGACCACTGTGAGATTGAAACAGACACTAATGATACAGCCTTTTTTTTTTTAAAACCAGTTCCAAGAATGACTGGGAGATTACAGTCTTGATTTCGTTTCTTTTTTGACTGGGGAAATGTGGTAGATATAAGATCTGGGAAATGCTATTTGATGTAAATTAACAAAAATCCATGAAACATGGTTAACCATAGATATAGTCTGACAGTAAGAAGAATATTGTGAAGAAGCAGAGGAAATCATAGAATGACTGTGTGTTACTCTGACAGCGAATCGGTATTATCTCTGCTATCAGATAATGCAGTTATCATTAATTTTCACATTTGCATTTCAATCTTTGGAAGGAAATGACTGTTGCCGGATGAAGATAAGAGCTCTGTACCACTATAATGAACCATCATTTTATCCTGATGCTTTGTATCCATATGAAAATGAGGTTGGGTGGTGGTGTGGTATGTGAGGAGGGGGTGGGTGGTGTTAAAGAAACATAACAGAGTGTCAAAATCAGTACAGACTTTGGAGCCCTTTATGAAACAAGAGGCAGTCTAAATAAATCTTCTGTAGTGAAGTGGATTAAAAGAAGAAAGCCTGGCTCCCGTATTGCAAAAAAAACTGGAGGAAGAGGGGAAAATTCTCTGAATCTCTTAATCCAGTTTCCATCAGTAGTTTAGAAATGTGAAGAGGACATGCAAACTAAGCATGTGAGGGACTGTGTTGATACTCATCAAGTTAATCTCTTGTGCTACAGGTCGGCATTAGGATACGAAGCATGATGATCATGGGTGCATTAGAAAAAGAGAGACAGTTTGATGGAAGGGATGCCAGTACAGGGCTGTCTTCAAAGTTTGAAGGCAGCTGAACTCTGGAGTTCTTTTATTACATGGCCATAGTCACCTATTAAATGCAGGTCTTCATATTGTTTTCACATCCGTGTGTATAATAGATCGCAGTCATCATTCAGTGTCACATTCAGTATAAATTCTCTTGTAGAACACCAGCCTTATTTTGGAGCATGAAGGTGCAGCTGCATAGCTCTGAACCAGGAGCTTCTCTTTCTCATCTTGACTGAATAAAACCAGTTGTTTGAAGAACAATCTTCCAATACATCATTAATTCTCTTAAAGGGCCATACTGAAGTAGCAGGGAGAACACAAGGAACAACTCATCAAGCTTCTGCCTGAGGGACATCTTACACATCTCAAAGAAGCAAGCACCCCTAGTAGATCAGGCTTGGGTATAGCCTCTAGTATATTGAGCATCAGAACATTCTCTAAGTTAATACTTCACAGATGGGTAAACCAAGGTCCAAAGAGGCTAAATGAGCATTGTCATGTTAAAAATAATACATTTAAAGGTTAGTTTCTTTATCTTTGTTACTAATTGTTCCCCACTACCAAGTGAGATTCAGGTCCAGGATTACAGTAGCAACAATAACCGAGATGTAAATAGCGGGTAAAACACGGTTTATTAACTAACAGATTACTTAACTAATACCCAGATAAAGTGATATGCCCAGAGTTAAAAATAAAGTAATATAGACAGGCTTACAACCCCATCAGCAATCAGGGACCCCTTTGTGACCGCGGGCTTCAGCAGGGGAATGTGTTGTCTCAGGCCTCTCTTCCCAAGATCCTGCGGTGAAGTCCGATTTAGGCCTGGGAAAGAGCTATTGTTGTAGCCCATCACTCACAGGGAGGGGTGATCAGGCCCTCCCCTAGTCACGTAGACTGTCTGCTGGGTTGTTGATTCCCACTACCTTAATTCTACAGTCTAACAACTAGATAACTATTTGTTTACCACATAACTTTGCAAAGTACCCTTAAGTTGTTTGGGGGCCTCCATTGCCCACTGTTGTTATACCATCACGAAATCTTTCACTTGCCTTATAGTAATCATATCCTAAAATTATTAAAATGGAAAGGATTTTAAAAATCTAATTTATATTTCAATATTTCTGCTGTTTCTTTGACTTTTGCATTTTTCTCATCTTACACAGTGCATAGAGACAAGTAACCTTCATTTTGGTTTCTAGTCAGCTGCACTTTCTAGGGAACAAAGTTGCAATGTTAAGAGTTAAAAATATTATAAGGAGATACTTGTTTAAATCAAATTCTCTCAAATGGAATTTTAAAAAAAGACTGAAGGTATTTTTATTCAAACTAGGTTCATTTTTGCAACACCTAAATTTAGACCAGATTTGACCTGACCTTGTATTTTAAATGATTTATCAAGGTGCACAGATGTCTTGACTTCACATAGTTGCTTCTTATGTTGTTTCAGGTTTATCTATTAAAGATCAGGATGAGACCTTTGTGTGGTGCGGGAGAGGAAGGCAGATTATGCCACATCTTCCTACTTCCTTTTTATATCATCCACTGAAGCATCTGGTTCTGGCCATTCCAGACAGAAAAGTGGACTGAGTTGACTGTAGGTCTGATCCAGTAGGTAAATCCTATGTTCCTTTCTTCTCCCACTTGTACTTCCACATCAGAGGACAAAATATGGCCGTAGATTGTTAGCACTATAAAAGTCCTTGTTTGAAAGGTGATATAAACGAGCAAATTATTTTATTGTTAGCCCTTGCTCTGGAGGTATAGTTCTGCTGAAGTTCACTGGAAAGTGATGGTGTGACCTTGGATATTTTGGAGAACATGATATGTGCACAGGAAATGAATTTTCAGATTAATTAAGTACCCCAATTTGGGCATGATACCTTATATAGAGGATACAGTGAAAAGTACAGCTCCCTGTAGGTCACACAGTGAAGGACTCAGTCTGTGAAATTCTGCAGGGAATCAATGAACATCTGCATTACAATACATTGTTTCTTGTAGTTTCATACACCAAAGGCCCTGCAGAATCTATCAGGAAGCTTCGCACTTTTCAGCTGTCTCCACTGTATTCTGGTTATAAAGGCAGTCACATACTCTGGTAATTACAAAGAACTAGGAAACAATGTCTGTTTCTGGAAGCAGATGGGTTGAGAATCAAAAAGGGGCATGTAATTGGTTCACAAATATTTTGCTCTTTGTTGTGTTTTTCCTCATTAATTCTAAGATTATTACACACAGAACATTGCATAGCAAGAATTTGCCTTGAATGGTTGAAGGATGGAGATGTGAATATATTGAACTATATATCCAACATGGAGTAATTTACCAGGAAAAAAATTACTCCTATTAGCTCAGCTTGAGCTAGAGCACTGAACATAGCACTGGGGACATTGTAGCTCCATCAGAGACTTCAGATTCAGGGGGTTGGTGATGTTGAGAGCTTAAGTTGTTGTCTATTCTGTTGCCTAAGCCACAATGTCCACACTACTTTTTTTTAGCATGTTAGCTCAAGGTGAGCTAGCATGAGTCTGTCGGAGGGCTTACTACAAGGTGCAGAATTGACATTCCCATTGAGGCTCAGATTTTCAAAAATCTCTCATCTGATTGATTCAGTTTTTGAGGACTGAAAGTAAAGTTGGGAGATTGTTTTGGTAGCTGTCAAATATTGGGAACCAAAATTAATGGGAACTTTTGAGTTTCTACCTTATCTTCCTTGTCTTAAGACTGGATGTTATGATATGCTAAGTGCATCCTGCGAGTTCTGAGCACTCTGAGCTGTCATTTACTCCACTGGGCGTTGAGAGCATTGAGTACCTTCGATGTTTCAATATTTATTTTCACACTATAAAATGGAATTAATAATTTCCCTGCAGGAGAATTGCATAAAATCATTGGGAATTTTGCTTTGATTTCAGTGGAAGTGTGTTCAATCCAGTCTTCGTAAGGCATAATAATGATAATTGCTTTGTTAAGTGCTTCAGTATTATTGTACAACCATTATTCAGTGATTAGGTACACTAACAGGACAATATAATCACAATTGCATTTAAATGACTGTCAAGCCTCCTCATATTGTAACATACTATATTATTTTATCCCAAAAACAAATTTAGAAATTTTGGAGAACAGTTACTAACACTCTTTTCCCTAAGTTTGGTAAAACTAAAAAGATATGCCCTGTGGGTTTGGAATCTTCTTCAAATATGTTGTTGCCTGGAATATGCTTTAATTTTTTCAAAATATATTCAGTAATTTAAATGTTGTGCTAAATATATCCAGTGTAATTCAAAATTGGAATAATCTTGAGATAATATTTTTGAGTTAATCCATCCCTGAAAAACGCTAGCATCATAACTTTTTGGTTTTGATTGCCACATTGTGTATGAATAGTAATGCCTTTTAAATATGTGAATCTCTAATGCAGTGCAAATAATTTTTAATGCTCAATGAGTGATTAGAAAGTACTAAGTAAATGTGTATTAGGCTCTGTTTATGCACAGGCAGAGTATTGGAAATCCTTTATGCTGTGCTATTTCTTGGGGAAAAAACCAAACAAATCCTAAACTCCCATTTAAAAACAAAATCCTGAAATACCTACCTTTCTCCATACTCCCTTGCTATATTCTCCCAGCATTATGATAAATCTAGATAATACGAACAATCAGATTTTATTTTAAGGTAAATTTTCTTAGGGATTTGTTACAGACAGAAGTGAAAATTTTGTCACATGGGATTATAATTTAGGCCTGGAATAACTGATGCGGGATTGTTCCTTTTCATGTGATTTTTTTTTTAAAGGTTAACTGATTCAAAGCACAGCAAAGATTATAACAATAAAGCCATAGAAACTGTTTTTAGTTAAGAAGAAAGATTTATAATTTGGGGTGACTCAAAACTGTCATTTCAATTTTTCTCTAGTATAATTCTATTGAAATCAAGGAAGTCACAGCAGTATATAATTGCAGTGATGAGTTTATAAATAGATTAGAAAGATTATATATATTAGCAAGATTTTCAAAAGTGACTAGTGGGTTTGGCTATGTCAGCTTGGAGAGTCCAACTTGAGACACTTTAAAAGAGCATGACTTTCTAAGGGGGTATTGTGCTCAGCACTTTATGAAAATCACTACCTTCTAAGATGTCTCAAATTGGGTACTCAAAAACTGAGGCACCTAAAATCACTAGTCAGTTTTTTTAATCTTGGCCACTGTAGCAAATATATTCTGATATGTTATACGTCTATGTAAAGTGACAATATATTGACCACACATGCTGTCAGCTTGTCATCAATATCGTTTTCTTGGTCAGATATAAAGTACATCACTGCAGTTACTTCAAATGAATTTTAAATATGTAGGAAAGACAAACTATTGCTTTTAACTCGTTAAAACTTATTTTTTTTACTGTATTTTGACAAACTATAGTGATTTGTGTTTAATGGACCACTAACATCAGTGAGCTTTGTATAAGGCTCAATATTGCCTTGCTGAATGTTCTTTCCACAGTTAGTTACAGATTTACCATTGCCCAGCCTTTAATATGGACTCTTTTTAAGGTGCCTGGAGGGTCTCAACTTTTCCTTTAAGAGATTCTACAGTTTGTTTTCTAGATACACGTGAACTACTTATAGCAAGCAGCAAAGAATAACAGCTTTTTTGGTGTGTTGCAGTCTGATAACAGCTGGCATTTAACTTAATTACTATAGCCAAAACATTTTAGCCATCAAATTTTGAGCTTCTTCCAAGGAAAATTATTTTTCTCCCATCTCCTCTTTTCACTCATTTTAATAGTCACAACTCATTTAATTTTCTTTTATATATCTTTGCACAAAAACTGGTGAATCATCTGGAGTCATGGAACAATACCTACGGTTGTTGACAGGGATATGAATGGAAAAGGAACAGTAGAGAATTTAAAAGGTGGGACACTTACAAGATATGGGACACTGAAGAAGTCCTATTCCAAAGTCCAAGCAGTGTTCTTGCATATAAATGGCCCGGCAGAAATAACAAGAAATGGGAAATTCCAAAGGGGTAGCCGTGTTAGTCTATTGTAGAAAGACAACAGAGTCTTGTGGCACTTTTAAAGACTAACAGATTTATTAATCGCATGAGCTTTCGTGGGAGAAAATCCCACTTCGTCAGACGCTTTGAAGATAGGAAAGTTACAGAGTGGGAGGAAATTAAATGCAGGGAGTGTATGACATAGCATCAAGTCAGGCTGTAACCATCACAGGGCCTAATCATGCCACCTACTCCATCAAGGGTTCGTTCACCTGCTCATCCACCAATGTGATTTATGCCATCATGTGCCGGAAATGCCCCTCTGCCTTATATATTGGACAGACAGGACAGTCTCTGCGCCAAAGAATCAATGGACACAAATCTGACATCAGAAATTGCAATACTGCAAAACCTGTAGGGGAACACTTCAACCTCCCTGCTCACTCCCTTAACGACTTGTTAATAGCTGTGTTGGCACAGATGAATAACAAATCACAGCTTCAGAGAGAGTCTGCAGAGCTCGAACTTATATGCAAATTTGACTCAGTTGCCTTGGGGTTGAACAGGGACTATGGATTTTTCTCGCATTACATCAAGTGAATTGACCTCCCCCCTCCTCTATGTGCTGTTCCCCAGTGTTTTGAATCCTAACACCTACTTTGATTTGCTGTTACAGCCTGACTTGATGCTATGTCATACACTCCCCTGCATTTAATTTCCTCCCACTCTGTAACATTCCTATCTTCAAAGCATCTGACGAAGTGGGATTTTCTCCCACGCAAGCTCATGCGATTAATAAATCTGTTAGTCTTTAAAAGTGCCACAAGACTCTGTTGTCTTAAGAAATGGGAGACACTGAACTCCTGTACTAGATGGTCTACAAAGTACATTCCTGGTTGCTTTAATAAATTGGTGTAGGAATATAACACATTACAGAAAACCGTTTTTTCTCCAGTTGAATTTAGCAATTAACTTGTTCTTTTCAGAAATAGATCTTAAAGCATTCTACAGAAAATGGTAAGCATCATAGATCAGATCCAAAGCCTATGGAACTCATTCAAAGACTTTCATTGAGTTCAGTAGGCCTTGGTTCCGGTCTTATTTTCCAGATAGGGAAACTCAGTCACAGAGGTGAAGTGACTTTCCAAAAGACACACAGGCTATGTCTATACTAGAAAAATTTAGGTCGACTTTGTTAAGTCAACTTAATAAGGTTAACTTTAAATCGACTTAAAGTTGACCTTATTAAGTCGACAACAAAGTGGACTAAGTCGACTTAACTTTAACTTAATAAAGTCGATTTAAGGGTTACTCCACATCCACACCGTCCTTAAGTCGACTTAAGGAGTCGAATTAAGGCTTAAGTCGACCTAATGGATGGTTCTTACTAAGTCGATTTAAGCTTTCATTAAGTCGACTTCAGGAATTTCTTAAGTCAACTTAATAAATGTCTGGGGTAGACAGGGAATAATTTAGGTCAACTTAAGTCTCCTTAAGTCAACCTAAATTACTGGTGTAGACATACTCAAAGTGAGTTGTTGGTAGAGTCGGGATTGGAACTGTCTCCTGAAACTTGGACTCATTCTCAGTTCACTTCTAGACAAAAACTTCACTTAAGATATATTGCAAATCCACCAAATTTAAGACTATTTGAGAAGGGTTTTATGAAGGGCAAGGAGCTAACATGTGATAGTGTCAACTTAGTTTTTAAAAAGACACAAAATAACTTGTTTCTAAGGTTGAAATAATAGAGTTGTCACCAAGTAAAAGTTTTGTTTTTAAGGAAATAGCAACATAAATAAATTAGTTTACTTTGTGAGTTAATGGTTTTTCTAATTGTATCTAGGGGCTCTGTATCTCAGTTTTAAAAATGTATAGTTTTTGTTTTTGGCTTTCTGTTCCTGATATAAAGAGGAGAGAATCACCTGTAGATATGGACCAAGGCGTTCTGTATTATTGTCTTCATTTCTCAGCTTCCGTGACCAAGGTCTTAGAGACAGCTAAACTCTAATTTTTCTGAAATTTGGGCCTATCAAGAGCCTTCTCTAAAGAGCAAAATTATATATTTTAAAAAGAAAAATCCCGATCTAGTTTCTAAAACTGAAAACATTCATTAATTAGAAGTCATAATTGCAATTACATGATTATTTTCATGATACATTAATTTTATCTATCAGTTTTCCTTTCTGGAAAAATGGAAGCAAGTGATTTTTAGCAACTCATATTGCTTGATAATATAGTGATACTGATTCAGAGTGAATGAAGAAATCAAATTTAATTTTCAAGATCTGAAATTCTGGGACTGCATCAGTGATAATGTTTATATTGTATGAGTTACACCTGACGTGCGTGCGCGTGTGTATACACATATAAAGTAAAATGCATACAAATACATGAAAAGAAAATGATACGCAGACACTTAAAGTAAATTGAAGATAACATCACATAATTCATAGTAAAATGAATGTAATATAGCAAATATGCCACAGTATTTATAATTCAAAATGCCTTTTCTGCCGTCAGACTATTTAGACTTCCTTGATGTTCAAATCTGAATATACATTAAAAAGAATTTAGGGAGGTCCGCTTTGCTGGGCCTCAGGCAAACTTGGCAAGTAGAACTCCTTAGGGATATCATTTTATATATGTTCATTTGCAAAGATGTTACAGACTTGAAATATAGTTCTTTGATGACATCGTAAGTGTGAAATATAACTTTATTTTATTCACCTGCACTCAAATGTTTGCTTTATCTATTACATACAGTATATGTGTGTATAAATAAAGAGCATTAAATACCACATCTCTGAAGTACCTTAGTAGGGGAAAAGAGGAATTTGGCCAGAGTCTGTAAAGCGTAAAGTGCACTCTCAGCCGATAGGACCTGGTTTGTTTCAAAGGAACAAAGTCATGAATGGGAGATGGGCATTTGACATCCCTAAGTTCCTCTGCATATTTCCTAAAATGTCATTCAAAGTTATCAAGGAAATCAGTCTTTAATATGAAAGGATAAAGGGTAAAGTCATTCCTTTTGCCTATTAAGATGTGAACCCGTATTTCCACATTGGCCAGGCATTTCCAACTTTGAAGCTTGGTTCACTGCCCTAAGAAAGCACAGTACTATTTTCTTATTAAATAATGGTCTTATTTTTTTAGGCTCCAATCCTGGAAATCTTAGACATGTTTAATTTTATTCATATGAGTATAATCTTGTCACAGTCAATAGAACTACTCATCTGCATAAAGTTATGTACAGGTGTAAGTGTGGGTAAGATTGGGGGCCTAGGTCATAAACTCTTCTGGACAAGGGCTGTCTTTATCTTTGTGTCTTCTACTGCATTGAATAAGTTGTCAATAAATTAATAGGTTCTGAATTCTAAAGTCCCTTTCTACAGCTCTGGCAAAGTAAAGGAGCCTGAAAGTGAATATAAATCACTTTAATAAATAAGGCTTTCAGATGGCATTGTAACTTCTTCAGCTTCCTTTTTTATTGTCCTCGGAATCTTGATTGTCACAGAGATTTACGTGGTTTTCTGTATTTCATATAAATAAATTCATTGCAATATTTTATTATTAATTTTTGTTACTATTCAAAATGTTTCTCTTCTCTCTTTCATGTGGTTTTTTACGAGGAGTCGGTTTCCTAATTAAGAAGTATTAAAAGGAGAAGTTTAAGTTTAAAAACAATCTACAAGGATTAAATCTAATTTTACAGGACCTGTGAATAGTTCATTGTTAATGGTGGGATTGTCACATCAGAAATAAGTTGTTATTGTCTGGATGAAATGAACATAATGTAGTTCTTTTAGATTCTGCAGTCATGTTGGTTTTCAGGGGTTAAAAAAAAATCACATTTCATGGTGGTGATTATAGCTCAGAAATATATACCCTGTGATGATATAATACCCATGAGATAGACCTTATTTCATTGCGTGGTGGTAAGATTTTTGCTATGACCGTTATTTATGTATATGAATATCAATATAGATATTACGAATAGTGACTGATTTTGAGGGAGAAAGTGATAAAATATTGCCCAAAGGTTAGAAAACAATTAGGATATATTGTGTCCAAAACCTTCCTGAGAGCAAATGTACTTGTCGAGAAAACAGTTAATATTTGTTTTATTATCTTTTACTCTCTTTTTTCAAGAAAAGTTCCATAAATCTGACTGGAATTACTGTTTGAAAGAGGATGTGTGTGACGCAGCAGTGGCTCTTTAGTTTTTTAAATAAAAGTATATCTGATAATGTGCAGCATTCCACTGCCTCTTTTTGTTTTAATTATGAGCTAATTTTCTAGACCAGCAGTTCTCAACCACTGTGTCCAGACACACAGTGCTGCGAGGAGCCGGGAGGTGTGTCGCAGAAAATTGGTCGCTCGGCTTGGAGCCAACTTTTGACTCCTGTCGCTTGCTGCCCTATGCTCTCTGCTGCCCTCAGTGGCCCACTCTTCCCACACAACACAGGCGTCCACAGAGTGCCACAGCCTCCCAAGTGCTCCCAGCCCAGGCGCCGTGGCCCCACCGCTGGCTAGTCTTGCCCTGCTTCCAGGCAGGCCAATCTCCAGAGCATTCCCAGCCTGAGGACTGCCACCAGTTTGCCTCACCCTGCTCCCAGGCTGGCTGGTCTCACATGACCAGCCAGTGCACTAACAGGGTGAGGCGGGCCAGCGGTGGTTGTGGTGCTTGGGCTGGGAGCGCTCCAGAGGCCAGAGACTTGACCAGCTTGGCGGCAAGGCGAGCCGATGGCAGCAGTGATACTTCGACTCTGGGGAGGCTATGGCACTCTGGAGAATGGCCAGCCGCAGCCTCCAGAGTGCCGCAGTCTTAAGAGCACTCCCAGCCTGAGCTCTTCCGGATTGTAGTGTGTCATGCAGGGGAACATCATCCATCAGGTGGCCTGGCAGGAAAAAGGTTGAGAACCCGTGTTCTAGACAGTATGGTAGAATTCTGAATGGGAGAATTGGTCAGGTGGTGCTGTTCCACACATTGTCCTGAAACAGTGTTAGGTAGCTATTGCTGGAACAGTGTCATATGACCAATTATAATTGTGTGCTAGTAGTTGAAGGGTATTAAAGAAAAATGCTCTATCTAATCTCATATTCTTCTGTCAGGATTTATTACATTTAATTTTGGTTCAAGCAGCTCATGTTTTCTTTAATTTGTCTCTACTTTTTCTCCTTCCTGTACAAACCTCCCTCTCTTCCCCTGATTTTCCCCCCCCCCTCCATTTGGACAATACTTTTAATAAGAAACAAAGAAAAAAATTAGGTCCATGGATTCTAGTCTTAATCAGACAACACTTTTTTCAGGTAAGTGGTCCCATTAAACACATCATGAAACTACTGATCTGAGTAACAGTTACTTATGTAAGGTTTGTGGGATCTCATCTTTGGTTTGTTCTCTTTTGTAATGTTAGTCTGACAATACTCACTCATTCACTCCATTGTTTTCCCAACCCTTTCTGTTGCATTTAAATCTCTGTTCACACACACAAATGGCAGCACAGACATGGTCTGATGGCCTTTTTTGAAACAAATGCCTCTGTGGTTCATTTGCTTCCATCACATAATATCCAAAGAGCTAGTTTCTTTCACTTGCTACATTATATACAATTATCACTTCCCTGATGAAACCTGTTTTATTCCTGCTGCTTCTTGTTCTTTCTCTGTCCTCTGATCTTTCATATTCGGTTACCATCTCCTCTTATGCTTTTATTCCAACTTCATCCATTCATCACATATTTACTTGAGGATCATTCAAGTATTTCTTTCCCCCTCCCCATTTTAGTCAAATTGTCCTCCTATACCCTTGAGTGCCCTGATATCCATGGACCATATGGGTTTTCTCATTATATATCCCTACTGTACCCTTCCATTTTTTTTTTCACTTTGGAAGGATACAACTTTTCTTCAGGAATTCTTTGAGGAATATGTAGAAGTGCATGTGCATCTGCTGTTTTTGTTTTTGCTGTATTTTCCAAAAATCAGAGCATCTGTTGGTGCTCATTTTGTTGTTCCCTCCACTAACAAATGTGTGTGTACATACACATGCACGCATGCACACACCAATTTAATAAAACCATCTCAGAGAATAATGAATGTTATGAAACTGGAAGGAAATTTGCAGCAAACAGTGGGTTACTGGCATTACTTAGCTATCTAATCAAAAGGTAACAAAGGCACAAGACCTTTTGCCGTTTTCAATTTGAAAGAAAATGATTTCATTAGGGGGGGGAAAAAGGAACCATCAGTCTGGATGCTGGAGAATGCCGGAGCCTGATGAAACCAGCTGAAGAGACAAACTGAGTGTACAGATGCAGATTAGGCTTCAGAAGATGAGGGTGTAAAAGGGATTTAATGGTAGGATGGATTATAGAAATCCTTGTAACAATGTTAAATAATTATAGTTCCAGCCGAGATCAAAGCAGAGCTGATTGAACCCCCTCGAGCTGTTAACACAGAGTATCGTGGAGAAGAAAAAAACCTTTGAGATTGGTCAGACTATGCTGACGGTGTCCTCTGATCTATAGAAGTTCCAGCTGTATTGAAGGTACAAGTTGTGGCAGGAAGAAAAGATGGAAGGAAGAACTTGTCAGGCTGAGTAATGTAAATAGAGATTTCTTTTTCTGGGAGAGGATATTAAAATTAAGTTCAGTGGCTGTTTGCACACTGATTGAAATTGCTATAAATTGTATCCAATCCTCTTTCCATACAGGAAGAGCATTAGATTGGTTTAGCAGAACTCTGGCCTTTTAAAAGAAAATGATTATGCTCTTTTCTTTTTTTCCTTTAAAACTACAGTTCATACATGCATATCTGCACGGAAACATCTATTGGTAGTGATAACTGGATACATTTCTTTGTGGCAGTGGCATTTGCCTGCAGGCAGGGAGAGCAGCTGATATACCCATTCAGCAGCATTAAACATATATTCTCTGAGTGCTGTGCCCTGTGTATCCCACTGTGGACACACACACCTGAGACCAGAAAATTCTTGCAAGGATCCTGTGTTCTGTGCCTGTGCCCCTGCTCTCCTCTTGCTCTTCACTGAGGGTTTGAGGAGCTGTCACTTCAATTTCTACTTTCCAAAGTTAGTTCTATTAGTATAGTAACTGGACAGTTAGATTCTGCATCCCAGGGAATCTGCCCAGATTCTTCGAATAGGAATTAGAGTATGCATGTAATTTTGGGATTACTGCCTTGGAGAAGTGCACATCTCCATCAGCTGCAGTTTCTGGTGCACCTTTCCTAGTCATAGCTAACAGGTGCAGAAATTCAGACTTAGAAGGACCTCATGGAGAAATCTTGAAGACCCCTGTCAGACACAGGCCAGAAACATTGAGGAGCATGCCTACTAGCACGAGACCTGATGCAAGAGTACACCCATGAGTGCAAGAGCAGATCCCCCTATAAATTCATTTCAAATAGAACTGATTTATCCCTGACCTTATTACAAGTCAGGCAAATCTTGCACCAGTTCCCAACGACTTAGGACATCTTAAGTCACTGGTCCATGATAAAAAGGTGCATAGGAGCAAGGCTTCACTGCTACCTGAATCTTCACTGGAAATGCCCCCTGCCTTATACATTGGACAAACAGGACAGTCTCTGCACAAAAGAATAAATGGACCTAAATCTGACATCAGAAATAACAACGTTCTAAAAACAATAGGGGAACACTTCAATCTTCCTGATCACTCCATTACTGATCTGTTGATAGTTGTACTCAGGCAAATGAATAACAAATCAAAGCTTCAAAGAGAAACTGCAGAATTGTAATTCATATGCAGATTTGACTCCGTGAACTCAGGGCTGACTAAAGACTATGGGTGGTTTTCCCATTACAACAGGTAATTTTGCTTTTCTTTTTCCACACCCATCTTACTGCTAATTGTTGTACTCCATTGTTTGAATCTTAACTGCTTTGATTTGCTGTTACATTCTAACTTGATCCTATGACTTACACTCCCCTACATTTATTTTCCTCCCATTCTGTAAATTCCCCATCTTCAAGCGTCTGACAAAGTGGGATTTTTCTCCTATGAAAGCTCATGCAATAAATACATTTGTTAGTCTTTAAAAGTGCCACAGGACTCCTTGCTTGTTTTGCTGAACTCGACTAACATGGCTACCCCTCTGGAACCTCACTGGTAATGCTACTGCCAACAGTACTGTCCAGGTTGAGATCAAAAGAATCGCTGAAATCACTGAAAATTACCTGTCAGTGTCCTCGGTAATGGATGGTACCAACACAGTTCTCTACGACTCTGCCAATACAGGGTCTACCTATGTCAGCTCTGTCCGTATGGGCAGACAGAACTGCATGCACACTGGGGAGAGCAGGGCAGACATTTCTAGAGGACATTTTTGTTCTCCTTGTTTTGCCGTCACTGTTGCCAAGACTATCCCTCACCAGGGAGATTTTGACCCCACAAGGACACCCAGGCTGTAGGAAAAGTCTATCCTTCATCCTGTCTACTAGCTGTGGCATCCCTTCAGCAGACCCAACAATGCCACTGATGGGACTGGATCCAGTCGTCTTGTCATCAGGGGAATCACATCTATCAGAGGAACTGTCATCATCTGCTCTGAAGTTGGTCAGTCAGGATAGGAGATCAAGATCTTTCTGGAACCAGATTCCCCTATCCAAACCAGGAGATCCTGCTGGAATTGGTAGTACCCAGTGATGGGGGACCTCCACAATGCAACTTCAGCTCTTCCTGCTGTACCTAACGGGGCCCATGAGACCATTCATACAATACCCAAGGTCTGTGCGATATAATAGGAAGTCATAATACCCTTCCAATCCAAGAGATCAACCAGAACGAACTTCTACCTCTATAAAGGAGAAGGACTATGAGTTGGATTTGCCAATTTTGCCAGTACCGACAACGGTATCTTCCTTACTTCCTGACAAGGCGCGCATTCCAGTTTTGCTGGCCTCTCTAGATGACCACGTGCAATTCTAGGAGGTGCTACTTAGGACTCTGAAAGCTTCTTGGAGGAGGCCCAGGACACACAGCACAAGCTATTAGATGTCCTGCAAGCACTGGTGTCCAAGTGAATAGCATTCCCAGTGAATGAAGCTAAACTGGAACTAACAGGCGAGGTATGACTTACACCAGCAAAATGTGCTGTGGCAAACTGAGCACTCGCAGTCCCCATGGGTCCTGCGCTTCATGTAGTGGCGGCTAACTGAGGCATAGTTCTCCCACTTCCAAACCCCCAGTGCTATGGATCCTCATTCCCTCCTACCCTAGGGCTGGGCTCTCCACCCTATAGGCCACTGGGCCTAAGGCCCGTCTGGGCAAACTTGTCCAAACTGCATGTACCTCCTAGGTGCTGTCAGTGACAGCTACTGGTCAGCTCTCCTTCACTCCGTTCTCCTCCACACATCAAGTTTTTCTCCTACCTCCACCTCCAAACAACAGATCTCACTGCCTGGCTGCACCAGGGGCTTTTTATATTCTACCCTTAATTGAAGTCAGGTGCTCCAACTGACTCCAGGCTCCTAAATTGGAGTCAGGTGCCTTGATTGGCTCAAAGTAGCCCTGCCCTAGCAACACTGGGAACAGGGCTTTGCTGAGCCTGGGGCCAGTATACCTGCCCTCCACCACTTTCCTGTACCCCCGGAATCAATTGAAGCTGGGTCCAGTGCTCCATCCCCTTAGGCTGGGGGAGGAGTTTTAATAGTGGGCGGGCTAGCGCCCGCCCACTTCCCAGTCCTTTTCAAATAGGACCACTTTCCTGTAACCATCAGACCTGACTCTGTCACCGTGCCCCTATCCACAAAAGGGCTGAGAAACATTACTTTGTCCTGATTAAGGGAGTGGAGTTTCTATTTGTTCATTCTGCACTGAACTCTGTTGTTCAGGTGGCCACAGAGAGATCGAGGCAGTAACATGCAAGAGCCACCTCCCCTGACAAGGAGACCAAGTATCTAGACCGGCTGAGGAACAAGGTGTTTCTGTCTGCTAGCCTCCAATTTAGAATATCTAACTAGAAAGGTGTTGGCTAAGTATAATTTTCTAAATTATTTAAGGGTCCTAGATTTTAAGGAGAAAATACTTCAGCAGGACAGGGTTCAATTTCAGGTCCTTATCAGTGAAGGCAGCTGGTAGTCAGAATGTCACCAAAATCTGTCCGTGGCTAATGATGTAGCTAATATTACATCAAAGTCAAACTGCCATCGTAATGTGCAAGGAATCATGGCTGCATTCTTTGAGATTTCCCATGGAGGTCTAGAACACTGTAGGATTTGCCCTTCAATCAGGCCAATCTTTTCACTCTTCAAAGGACTCCAGGGCAACCCTGTGCCTCCTGAGTAAATATACACCTGTGATGAAGAGGATGTATCATAAGCAAGAATACAATCCAAGGCCAAACCCTCAACTGTTTTACCATCAGTGCTCTTTTGAATTGCCTCATAAAAGACAGAGGCCATGGTAGGTTGCAACACCCATGTCAACCACATCAACCCAACCTGCCAGCCAAAGATACTTCCAATGAGATGCTCAGGAGTTGTGAACCACTGCTAATGCTCTCTACCCGGTCACCACATATCCTTTGGTGGCCAGTTAAAACTCTTCTCCTGCAATTGGAAGGCAATAACAATGGACAAGCACCAAAGGTGTAGCCATGTCAGTCTAGTTCAGCAAAACAAACTAAGGCTATGTCTACACTTGCAAGTTAGTTCGAATTAAGGAAGCTTAATTCGAACTAACTTAAGCCTTGGCCACACTAAGCTTTCATTAGTTCGAATTGAGGGCTTCCTTAATTCAAACTAATAAACTCGATTGCTTAGTTTGAATTAACGGTTAATTCGAACTAGTTAGTTCGAAATAATCCAATGTTGCTATGTGGCAGCTGACTAATTCAAACTAAGCACGTGCCCTGCATGGACTTTGCTAGTTTAAACTAGCATTCTAGTGGGGCCATGCTGGTTTGAATTAAGTTAATTCAAACTAACTATAATTGGTTTGAATTAGTTAGTTTGAATTAACTAATTAATTCGAACTAGCTTTTGTAAGTGTAGGCATAGCCAAGGAGTCTTGTGGCATTTTAAAGACTAACAAATTTATTGATCGCATGAGCTTTTGTGGGAGAAAATCCATTTTCAGGTGTCTGCCGAAGTGGGTTTTTCTCCCATGGAAGCTAATGCGATAAATTTGTTATTCTTTAAAAGTACCACAAGACTCCTTGTTTGTTTTTTCCTGAACTAGACTGACACGGCTACCCCTTTGGAACATTTCTTCATGCTGCGGGCTTGAGTCTGAGTATGTAAACAAAGCAAGCACAGGATGAGGGCCTCACTAACTTAATTTAAAGATCCTGGACATGTGTGGGGTGTGGTGTTCCTTTTCTATTCTGGGACATATAACAAGATAATAATTATGAAAGCCTCCCTAGTAGGTGGGGCTGGTCACATGAATTGGCACTGGGCTCTTGGACACCCTGAAAGATTAGGATTTTTATATTACAAAGCCAGAAGGGGGTCATTCTGATCATCTGTCCTGCCTTTATGAATAACAAAGGCCATAGAACTCCTCCCAAAATAACTCCTTGAGCATATCTTTTAGAAAAACATCCAATCTTGATTTTAAAATTGTCAGTGATGGAGAATCCATGATCACCCTTGGTAAATTCATCCAGTGATTAATTACTTGCACTATTAAAAAGTTATGCCATATATCTAGTCTGAATTATTAGACTTTGGTGTAAATGTGTATGTCAGCTCTCATGTGCCCGCTATGAATCTCAGGTGGCACAGAAGTACGTGTCCTCCTGTTTTCATTCTCTCCAGGGCTCCTCAATACATGACTAAGAGCAGAGCCCTATAGGGAACACCTCAGCTCTCTCCCCTGTCTCTCATTGGGTCATGATCTAAGTCTTACCAGACTGCCTCTTTCTGGCAGCCTTGCCTTCCTTCTGGTCCTGATTGACTTTCTGAGTTCTCTCTATTTCTAGTCCTCCTTGCTTCCCTCTCCACATGTGAAGTCAGGTATTACAATTAAACCTCTCTAACACCGTCAGCTGAAGTTACTGAGTTCTTAGGCCATAGGCAACACTAACACTGTCCAGCTTACTTTAAAGGGCCAGCCAGCCTGTGACAGCGGGACTTGGGTTTTTTTGGTGGGAACAATAGGGAGATTTTTGAGAGGAAAACCAGCAGGATTTGTGAATCATTAGCAGAGAGGTGGTAGTTACAACTGTGTGACAGGGTAGGGTTGCACAGGATTAAGTTGGAGAGAGAAAGGAAAAAAAGGAAAGCCAAAAGTAGCTCTCTGAGAGACACTGACAGAAGGTGAGAGAGAAGAGAGGAAAAGACACACATAAGGAGGTGTGGGTAGATGAATAAACTTCGGTTTTAGAGTTAATGTTGGTGTTGGGGGAGAGATTTGTGACCACAAGGATCATAGCCTTCAAGCAATGTGGAAACTGAATGCTTTTTGTTTGTTTAATCATTTAAAAAGTGCCCATTCTGGTTGCTGTCAAAAACTAAATAATTTGAATAACTTCCTGGGGATCTCTTGCCTTTTCATAAACAGTCACTGTATTCCTCTCTCCCTCACGTCAGCTCACTCACAAAGGATTCATGCAGTTATTGGTTTCCTCTGCCTCAATTCCATTAAGTTCTCTGGAGAGATAAAAACTGCATATGAGGAGTCAATACTGCAAATGGGTATAGCGCATGTTGCCTACCTTCACATCCCCATTAAACTTAAGGCTCTCTCCACATATGCATGCTTCCAAAAAATCCATGGTCCCTATTCACAAACATCTGTTCAGAAAGGAATTTACCTATGTGATCAATGAGCAGATTCACAGCCACACTCTCCAAGAAGGGATTTGGGGATTGCAAACATGCTGAGTTAACTCCTTCCTCATCTTTGGCTTCAGGGTTTTGTGTGCTTTTGTGCAGTAGAAGAGAACATAGCACTCTTATCCTGTAAGTAGTATCACAATTCTTCTTCCTTTCTTCCTGTTGTGTAAAGACAAACCCTTGTTATTTGACAGTGAACTTGAAATCAGATAACAGGCTCTTCTGATAATTTCTGGATCCAAAGTCTGCTTTAAATTTGATAAAGAGTAGTCCACATATCGTGTGAAGTCTCCATAATAAAAAAACAGCAGAACAGTCTCAAGATGTATCATTTTAGACACAGATGACCTGAAGATCTGGTGCTTTTTATTCTAATAAAAAGAAAAAAGTGATTCCTTAGACTTTAGAAAGTACAAAATCATTTGAAGATGTTTACTAATTGACACAGCTGTTTCCAGGTCATCTACAGGTTAACTAATATTATTCAAAGCTAAAATAATGTTATTCAGTTAGCTTCCTGCCTTTTGCTTACATTACGTCTCCAATCTGAGTGAGTTTTCATTTCAATTAAAATAAAACAGTTACATAAATGAGGCAAAAATAATCAAAATACATCAGACCATCTGCATCTCTCCTTCCAGTCCTATGTACACACAATGGCTATGTCTACACTTGTTAATTTAAGTCGACTTAGCATGTCCACACTTAAATTTTAAGTCGTCTTTGGGGGGACCCTACAAAGTCGACCTAGAGCGTCCACACTGGACGCCTAGGTCGACTTGTAGGGGCTAGGTGGACCTGGGAATGGTCCACGGTGGCAGGGGGGCACCTCTTGCCAAGTGCCAGGGGGCTTAGCCTTTGCCCCACTGTACCTGGATACAGTGGGGCAAAGGGGGACAGGGAGCCTGGCAGAGCATAGGGGCACAGTGGGTAGGGCTCTGCCCTGCCCTGTGGGGGGGCATGCCAGCTCTCCCTGTGCCATCCCCCCTGGTAGGGAGGGCAGTGGGGGAGTCCTGGAGAGCCCTAAGTCAACTTAGAGTCGACTTAGGGCTACTCCAGGTCTACACTGGATTAAGTCGACTTTCTAAAGTCGACTTAAGCCAAAAGATGACTTAAAACAAGGTTTTACAAAGTCGACTTAATTTTCCTTAAGTCGACTTAAGCAGCTTGCTTAAGTCAACTTAAGGAAAGCGTAGTGTAGACGCAGAGTAAATTAAGTTGACTTAAGCAAGCTTAAATTGACTTAATTTACAAGTGTAGATGCATCCAGTGTGATTAATTGAATTGCTAAATGATTGGACTGTTAAAGATGTTGCTAGTAACCAATGATGATGCACTCTCCCAGCAGAATTTGAATTCCTTCTCACTGCATCTTTTAGTAGGTGTTCAGGCCAATATGTACTGGGAGAAAACAAATGAAAATGGTAATTACAGGCCTGAGTTTAAAACCACAAAAAAAAAGCACTGAAGACAGTAATTTATGGCGGCTCAGTCTGTTCTCAGCCATTTAACATTAAGATAAACAATATAATATTTTTGGATTTTTCAACTGTTATTTTAAGTGTGCGATTTAGCAGGGAGTTTTTAAAAAAAAACAGAAAGGAAGGCTGCTATTGGCAAGTTTAAACTTCTGGACACATTAGTTCATATTTATGAAATTTTACTAAACTGTATTTTATCAGTGTTAGTCAGAACTGGACTCCTTTAAACTCTTGTTACCCAACTTAAATTGGATAGGTTCCCAAGTACTTGTGTGGCTCTGCTGCATTGCACAGGATTCTGTGTCATATGGCGGTTTTACAGTGTGTTTTAGTTCTAATGGATGCGTATTATGTTATGATGATACAATTGATAGACCATTAGAAGGAAACCAGAACATACACTGCTGCTGAGTGCTGAGCTACTGGCTCTTGCTGCTGGATGGTGAGCAGAATGCCGAATCTATGCATCTACTCCATTACAAATGTTTGACTTGATTTATTTGTTATAGCTTCCAAACAAAATTGTACCAGAACGTAGAACCACTTAGCAGCTCTAACTTCTTTGCTGTCATGTAGGAACTATTGCAAAAAAGTGGTTCTACGGCTTTTCACTGATCCAAAATTCAAGGCTAAATTCAGGCCACTTCATATATGTGAAAAACAAGGCAGTCACATAGGGCACATTAGTTGTGCCTAACTTTTTTTTTCTCAGTGAATACAGAATTCATATTGTACAAGCATGCTCTGTAGATTAAATGGCAGGGGGGTCTTTTCAGGGTGAAATCTAGGGTCAAGTGTTTATCATGGAAGGTTCATGATGCAGCACCGCCATGTCTGATGCAGATTTAAAGATTTCTTCTGACTGATCAGTAATCTGAATGAGGAGACCTTGCCTAAGGCCACAAATGTGTGAAAACATGGACCCAAGCAGTTTCTGTATCTAAAAGTCAAATTGGAACTGAAGCCTTTTAATTGACATTTTATGTTTCTGAATTAAAAGATTGCTTGTTGACGGTCACGTGTCTTCACTTCTCAAATGCTTGTACTCACATTTGAAAACAAAATCTAAAATCTTTGTATGCACAGATGTTAGAATTTGCATCCACAATTATTCATGTGTGCATGGAGATGTTAACACATACAAAATACATGAGCATGTATGTGTATTCAAAATTTTGCACATGCAATACTAGATCCCATGCTGGAATTTTCTCCTCTGTTAATTTTCAGTACAAGATAAATACTACTTAAGGCCCTATTTGAATCATGGAGTGATTGTCAAATAATTCCAACTGAGTTGCAGACAAGACATGGAAAATCATGAAAAAGTAATAATGGACCTTTATTATTTGCAGTAGTTTGGAAAAGCTGATAACAGGATCTCCATTGTGTGCGGGTCTGACAGTGGGAGCTCTCAGCATTGGCTGCCAGGGCAGTCAGTGCTTTGACTGGTCAGCTTCAGACACGGTCAGGCTCCCATTGTCAAAACTGTGGTGGAAGCCAATTGTTGTGGGTTCCACTATTTCTGCAATATTGTTGATTAAGGAAGGCCATAATAATTGGAAATTAGCTATTTCATGTAGATGTGTGCAGGAATGAGTCAGAACTGACCAACTGCATCATGCATCCTATAATGCTATAATATTCTTTGGCTGAAGTGGTAGTTATATGTATTTAAATGACAGAATAGGGGACAGATCCTCAGGGGTGTAAAATGACATAGCTGAAGATCAGGTCCTCTAGGCTGATGTAAAGTTTTCAATAGTCATACTGTGGAGTATAATGACAACTGTGAAATCCTTGATGGCTGCAAATTTGTTACAGTACTTAGCATATATATGATTCTTTTCATCTTCATAATGCTGTATTATATTAATAATTAATCTATATAAAATTAGTTACAAAATTGAAGAAATTACTTACCCCTCTTTCCCTACACAAAAATCTCAAGACCAAAGTCATGCACAGCAGGGTCATGGATGGCTGTAGTTTGTTCCTCTCAAGCGTAGTTATTCTTGTCACTGCAAAGTTAACTGAAATTGTAACACATGTCCAGTCCACACATATAAACCCTGAGCATTATTGGTTGTGCTTTTAACTGGAGCTGGCTAGCTGGTAGAAGGGTACAACTTAAAGCCTGCATTAGCTCAACTTGTAAACTGCGAAGATGACCCCTCTGCTATATGGATGCAGGATGGATGCATTGAAATGCCATTAGTCCTCCAATTCTGGAGGAGAGAAATCATGACAGGCTCAACTCTTTATAGTGCAGAGAACTATGGGATATGTTCCCAGAAGTCTTAGTGCCACATGAAAGAGATTGTGGCTGTAGTGTGGATGCTGCATTTCAAGGGTTATTTGGCTGCTCTCACTTGAACCAGGCTAGCTTGAGTGAAACAACTTCAGAATAGAGAACTAAAGTTAACTCTGTAGTGAAGACTTACTCTATAACAGTCTCTGACCCTACTGGCTCTCCTCTGTATAGACAAACGGTGAGAGGAATCAATGAAGCAGAATCTCTTTGCTGTAGGTTCTCTTTGAAGTCATTTGGGGCTAGACCAATTGGTAACAAGGTGCCCAGTGGAACCCATATACCTGAGTTGGGCACTCAGGATCTCTAGCCAATGCATAGGGAAAGTTAGGCACTTAAAAAAGGAATTCACAAGCATGAGCAGGAAGTTGCCTAAACCAGCCAGTAAGAAATGCTGAAAAGAGAGAACATAAGAACATAAGAAAGGCCGTACTGGGTCAGACCAGAGGTCCATCTAGCCCAGTATCTGTCTACCGACAGTGGCCAGTGCCAGGTGCCCGAGGGAGTGAACCCAACAGGCAATGATCAAGTGATCACTCTCCTGCCATCCGTCTCCATCCTCTGATAAGCAGAGGCTAGGGACACTATTCTTAACCCCTTTCTGGCTAATAGCCATTTATGGACTTAGCCCCCATGAACTTATCCAGTTCCCTTTTAAATATTGTTATAGTCCCAGCCTTCACAACCTCCTCAGGTAAGGAGTTCCACAAGTTGACTGTGCGTTGTGTGAAGAAGAACTTCCTTTTATTTGTTTTGAACCTGCTACCTATCAGTTTCATTTGGTGACCCCTGGTTCTTGTATTATGGGAGTATTTAAACAACTTTTCCTTATCCACTTTTTCCACATCAGTCATAATTTTATATACTTCTATCATGTCCCCCGTCAGTCTCCTCTTTTCCAAGCTGAAGAGGCCCAGCCTTTTCAATCGTTCCTCATACGAGGCACTCTCCAAACCCCTAATCATTTTAGTTGCCCTTTTCTGAACCTTTTCTAGTGCTAGAATATCTTTTTTGAGACGAGGAGACCACATCTGTACACAGTATTCGAGATGTGGGCGTACCATGGATTTATATAAGGGCAATAATACATTTGCAGTCTTATTTTCTATCCCCTTTTTAATGATCCCTAACATCCTGTTTGCTTTTTTGACCGCCTCCGCACACTGTACGGACATCTTCAGAGAACTATCCACAATGACTCCAAGATCTTTTTCTTGACTCGTTGTAGCCAAATTAGCCCCCGTCATATTATAGGTATAGTTGGGGTTATTTTTTCCAATGTGCATTACTTTACACTTATCCACATTAAATTTCATTTGCCATTTGGATGCCCAATCACTTAGTTTTGTGAGATCTTTTTGAAGTTCTTCACAATCTGCTTTGGTCTTGAGGTGTGGTCTAAGCCCTGGCCCTCAGAAGGAGGTGAGGGTCTAACCCTGGGCTGGAGGTAGGTGCATCCCACCAGCTGGGATTCACAGCTCTGAGCTGATTCCTGGAGCTAAATGCGTAAGCCAGCCAGATTGATGACTGCCCCCCCAACCCAGTGGTCTGAACAGATTGAGTTCAAATCACTACTCTGCCTGATTCAGGGCAGGGACATGCCTTCCAAAGGAGAGCCCGGACCATAAAACTATTAACTTAAGTATTTTATACACTGTGAAACGGTTTCAGCAGGAGAAATGGAAAGAGCCCTGCTCTGGAATACCATCTAGCCATGTGATTAGGCTACTCGCTCTCCAGATGGGTGGTTTGGATTCATGTCCCTGCTCTGAATCAGGCAGCCTATCTGTGTGAATGCTTTAATGCCTGGGGTTTAAGGGAGGGGAAGCACCTTATCCTTTATCAGTGCTTCATATAGTGCCCGATCCAGTAAACATACTATAAGGCGGTCTCTGAATACATCTGCTGAACTGGGCCTTGCAGGTAGGGGAAGGCCTACCTTGTAAGTCCTCCTGGAGCTTAGGTGTTGAGCAGGACTTGAGGGTAAATGTATACACACCAGGAGATACTCATGTGCCATGGGAATTTAGGCCCCTGCAGTGTTAGGTGGCAGTTGAACGGGGTTTTGAGGATTTAAATTTTGGATTTAGGTGGTAATTAGACCTAAGTCTCTTTATGGATCTAGTCCAACGCAGTGGTTAAAGTATAGTCTGGCGGGCCCTGGAACCCTCCTAATCTCCGGGCCCCCTTCCCGTATTGTGTGGGCCCCAGCCCAGGTAGGCATTCGCAATCATTTCTGAGTACCAGGTGCATCGGTTATTGCTCCTTAAAAAATATTTATAATTTTATATGATGTTTGTCTATAGCAATTATTGTCACAAACTAGCAAACACTGCATAACACAATAAGAATTGTGATTAACAACGGTGGGGCGTAGGACCTGCCAGCAGCCAGGGCAGGGTGGAACATGCGTTCTGCTGCATTTTTCTATTTTTAGGGGCCCTGGAACTCTGGCCTCTCAAATTTGGGGGCCCCGGAACTGCGTTCCAGTGCATTCCCCCTTACTTTAACCCCTGAGTCCAAGGAACTGAAGATTTTATAACATCTTTAAATTATAGCTACTTAAAACAGCAGTAATATCGTCCATCACAGTGGAGAGGGCTTGGACAATGGGGTCCTGGATGTTGTATTTAACAATACTGAGGAGGTGGGATGAGGGCTGAGACCTATGAAGGTAAATTCTGGCTGTTCAGAGAGTGAAGGAACTATTAAATTTCTTTCTACAATAGACTAACACGGCTACCCCTTTGGAATTAAATTTCTTGTTATGGATGTTGTCTTGTACTTTTTTTTTTTTTTTTTTTTTTTTTTTTTTTGCTACTTTAGCATCTGTATCTGCTTTGCCAGTGCCCCTTCTTTTAAGAAGGAGTGAAGAGCAAAATGTGGGAGAGTGGGAATTAATCTGGAGCTTGGGACAGTATTTCTCTTGAGCAGGGGGCTTTTAACACATAAAGGGAGAGCTTTGGCCCTTAGTGCTCTACAGAATAAACATCATTTAGTAATCAGAGCTGCATGTACTAATTATGTTGTGTGGATTGTGTTGGGTTAGTCTTTCTGCCCTCTCTTCTGTGTGTATATATTGTAAATTATCATAGCCTAGAGCCTACCCCAGCAGCTCTAGTTCTCTGCTGGTTACATTTGGCTTTTCAAAACAATTGCTCTAAATGGGGTGTGATAGCTACGCTCCTGAATCAAGGATCTCTTTTTATGCTTCAGAGGTGTGCACCAACTTACTAAAAAAGAAAAGAAAATGCCTGTATAAGTATATAAAATGTGAATTGAGCACAGTGTCCCTTATTTATCTAAAAACATTGGTTAAAAGTACTTCATTTCTTTTACTGCTGCTATAAAATAATTTTATAGTTAGTAACGTATAACTTACGAGAGTGACAAATTTGGTACTTAAAAAATATTTAGATTTAAAAAACCTGTCACTTTTAATAAGTCATTTTTAGAATGTAATCACTTTAATTCCCTCCTTTTATTTTATCACCAGGAGACAAGCTCCTAGTAGATTCCCATGACCTCCCATAAAGAATCTTACTGCTCTGTATTGTTGTTATCCCAGCCACAGTGTTTGGAGTTGTGACTGATGGAATTAGGGAACAGTTTGGTAGCATTTCTTAATATCCAGTGGCATAGGTTCACTGATGTTAGGTTGCTGGAATTCGTGAAACCCTGAATTGCTGGGGAGTTCGGTTCAGAAGTATGACTGAGTTCTGTTCTTTGTGGATGGGAAAAACTGTGAACATGCTGTCCTGACAGCATATACTAGTATGCTCATTGATTTTAAAAAGATGTTTACAACCTGGCAGGAGATAGATTACTTGGGCTGCACTCAATATATCCATTCTCTTTGATTTGTCTAATACAGTGTAATACAGCAAAGCTTTATTAAAACAGTAATTTTAACACTGATTTTCACTGAGATTGCAGTGGCCAGCAGGAATGGGAGTACACCACAAAAGTCCCTACTGGCATATAAGGGAGTCAGTAAATGCCAGATGTATAAAAGAGGGCCCATCTGACTTTTTTTTCCGCATAGGCTTTACGTGCCTTAAACAACTATCAATTGCATGATTAGAGAAACTTTTCAGTGAGCTATGGAGAGTTCTTAGGTATTAGTATTAGTCTAGTTCAGCAAAACAAATAAGGAATCTTGTGGCACTTTTAAAGACTAACAAGTTTGTTTATTGCATGAGCTTTCATGGGAGAAAATCCCACTTCGTCAGGTGCTTTGAAGACACTTAGGTGCAAAATTTACTTGCAGTGTATTTTCCGTTGTGAGATGTGTTAATTTTGATCTTGTGCTAATAATTTGAAGTTTCATTGGGAATTTTTTCCCAAGAAAAAACGTGCAAAGAAAAACAGACAGTGTACCTCTAGAGAAAAACATACAGCAACATCTATATTAAAAGCTCGATTTTCTGGCTGAAAACTCTCTTGACACATCTTTGAAAAAATGTCAGTTTTTCTAAATGCTTAATTTTAAGCATGTGCTTAAGGGTTCTCCTGAATATGGATGATTTTCTGAATCAATTCCTTAACCAGCAGAGGTACAGTTGTGGTCTTCAGTGATAACAGTTCTATTTTTCTCACCTCTTTATTAAATTATACTGGAGGAGGAAGTGAAAAATCTCAAGAAGAGACAGAAAGGAGATAATATAGGCCAAATCCTGCTCCTGTTGTCTTCAATTGAAGTTGATCCCTTTTATCCAAATTTGTGCTGATGTGAATTATTTTCCTTCTCTGTTTCCTGTAGAACATGTTTAATGGACACAAATTTACTAAGATTTTGCTGCAAGACTTTTAATCATATCACTCATGAGTGTTGCTAAATTTCTATGGATCGAATATGAGGCTAAAAGTTGCACTAGGTGTGTGAAATACAATAAAATGCCAGATTGCTCTATATTTTCTTATTAAATTGCAAACTCCAAAATGAACCCATTTTTGCTAAAAGTTTTTGTGACAGTAATCTTATTCTTCGTCGAGTGTGCTCATGCCAATTCCAATTCAGGTGTATGCGTGCTGCATGCACGGTGGTCGGAGACTTTTCCCTTAGCGGTACCCGTCAGGTTGTAGCAGGTGCCCCCTGGAGTGGCACCTCCATGGTGCCGCATAAGTACTCTTGCCAACCCTACCACCTTCCACTTCCTTTCTATCGCCATCAGTGATGGTCGTTGGAGCTTATCTGCTTGCTTTAGGCAAAGCACTCTTCAGCAAACCCTCAGCGTATTCCTCCTTTTCTTAGTTAGATAGATCAGTAATTAAACAGCTACTGTAGGATAGGGCTTCGTGCTACCCTGGGCTCGGGGTATGCCCGGGACCCAAGGGTTTAAACCCTGTGAGTCTTGCCACAGGCCCATGCCAAGGGGCGACCCACATGACTCCTGCCTTAAGTGTCTGGGCAAGGCACACCAGACTGACGGCTGCAAAATTTGCAAAGGTTTTAAGCCAAGGAGCAGGAAAGAAAGAAGCACTCGCCTGAAGCAAATGCCGATGGAGGCAGCACTGGGCCCACAATCAGGTGGCTCGACACTCGGAGCCTCGGTTCAAAGTGCCCCAGCGTCATCAAGGGAACCAGCACCGAGAACCCCGGCATCGAGTACCCTCAAAACTGCTTTTGCGGGAAAACCAACCCGGCACCGCTCCCACTCACCGGTGCAGAGAAAGAGGCATAGGGCTGAGAGTGTTCACTCTCCAGCAAACCCTCTTCTCCCAAGAGCTTGGCTGTGGGGCTGCAGGAAGCCCAAGCTCCGGGCACTCAACCTGCAGGCTCGTTATGCCCCCAAGGGCTCTCCGTACTACTGAGTTCCCTGGGGCAGCGAAGCCTTATCGGGGATATGGATATGCCATCCACCCCAGACACTTTTGAAGCAGCACGGGACTTAATAGCCATGACGGCACCACAATCCCCCGCGTCGTCGCACATGGTGCCGAGGTCTGGGCTCGCCTAAAGGGGAAAGCCCCCCCCATGTTGAAGCCTATGCTTCCCGACTACCTCCCACCTTGGCACTGATCACCCCTTCAGCATCCAATTTCACTGGGTAGATTGCAGTTGGGGCAGAGGTACTCATCCCAGCACCGATCCAGATCCAGGCACCCTTCCCCATACACATACAGACCCTCGTCCTGGAGCATAATGGGGTCACGCCATGGGTCACTCAGTGGGCACCGACACTCTCCTTCCTGCCACAGCCCAAGACCAAGGGAGACGCATCTCCGGAGCCACTCCTCATCCTGGCACCGGTCCCAACCTTGGCACCGGTCCAAGTCTAGCAGACGACCCCACTCTAGATCTCAGTCCGGGTCCTGTCATCGATCCCGATCCCGGCACCGATCCAGATCCAGTTGTCGGGTTTGGTCTCAGCACCGATCAGGGTCGCATAGACCCCAGTACTGGTCATCATCCAGGTACTGGTCTCCAACCCCTCAGCACTCCTCCCAGTACCAAACCCTGCACTGGCACCATTCATTGGCTCTCCGCTTAGAAGTGAATGCTATGGCCAACATCCGCCGACAGAACCGGGTGTGAAGACGTCAGCGTCGGCACTGCCTGGGTCCCCGAAGTCCAAGTCTCAGATTTCAGAGACAGAGACCCACCACTCCATGGCGTCAAGGGGACCACTGCGCAGCGTTAACCCAAATTTGAGACAAGCCCAATGGCAGGCTCCGGTGCAGTAGCCGTTCTGGACCCACTGGGCATACCACCAAGCTCAGGGTAGGCAGATGTTAGAGCAACAGTCCACAATTTCAAGCTCCAGGCCCTCCCATGCAATGGGTTCAAGCCTTCCAGAGCCTAAGGCCTATTCGGAGGTATCCATCCCAGCAGCCCTGAGGCAGGACCCAGAGGCACTGGAACGCGGGGCACCTAGCACCGCCACACACATGGAGGAGGAAGGCGAAATACTAGAACGAGGGGACCAGGAGCTCTGGGAGACGGAAGGCGGTCCCCAGGCGTCCTCATTCTCCTACCCTGATGAAGCCTTGATGGAGCCATCGATAACCACCATCCCAATGGACTATAAAGTGCATCAGGCCCTTCTAAAAAGGGTGGTTCAGGGCTTAAACCTCTAAATCGAGGAGGTTTGGGAGGACCTGGACCCAATGACAGACATACTGGTGCCAGAGAGCCCATCAAGGGTAACACTAACAATTATCAAGACGCTGCAGATGACAACCAAAAGCCTGTGGCAATCCTTGTCATCGATACCACCTACGGCACAGGGGGTTGATAGGAGGTACTTCGCCCCTTCAAAAGGCCACGACTATCTCTACACCCATCCTCAACCAAGTTCACTGGTCATATCCGCAGCAAACGACAAGGAACATCAAGGCCAGCAAGGCCCCACACTAAAGGCCAAGGACCCAAAGAGGCTAGACCTCTTTGGAAGAAAGGTTTATACTACTGGGGGCCTTCAGATGAGGATTGCTAATCAGCAAGCAATCCTCAGTAGATATAACTTTAACTCATGGGACACAATGTCCACATTTAAGGACCAGATCCAACTAGAATCTAAGGATGAGTTCGGTGCCCTAATCAGCGAAGGGAAGTCAGTAGCAAGGACATTGCTACAGGCAGCACTTGATGCCGCAGACTCAGCAGCAAGGGTCATGGCTTCAGGCATCACAATGAGAAGATACTCCTGGCTCCAGGCATCAGGCGTTCCCCCAGAGGTCCAGGCGACTTTACAGGACCTCCCCTTCGAGGGCAAAGACCTCTTTTCAGACCAAACTGATTCAGAGCTTCATAGTCTGAAAGACTCCAGGGCCACCCTCAGGTCACTGGGCATGCACACCAAGGCAACTCAAAGAAAGCATTTTAAGACCACACCTGGTAGAAGATTTTACCCTCCCCAAACAAGACTATTCTAGGGGCAGGGGAAAGGGCTACAGGCGCAGAACCTCCCAGCCCCCAAACGTGGGCAAGGGCCCAACAAAGCAGCTTCAGGGCCCCAAATCAACCTTTTGAGGGTGTGCCCGAGGGCGACCTCCCAGCCCAGTACCCGGATCCACAATCTCTCCTCCGGAACAGGCTGTCCCATTTTCACCAGGCCTGGTCCCTTATCACCTCGGACAAATGGGTCCTCTTCACGGTGAAAATGGGATACTCTATCCAATTCTCTACCCTCCCCCCACTCTCACCGACCCCCTGGTCCCTCTTCAGGGACCCCTCTCACAAACAGCTTCTTATAAAGGAAGTTGAGGAGATGTTAAAGTCAGGGGCCATGGAGAGGGTCCCCCTAGAGTTTCAATGGAAAGGTTTCTATTTGATATACTTCCTAGTCCCAAGGGAAAGGGAGGCCTCAGGCCTATCTTGGGTTTACGAAGCCCTCAACAGGTTGGTAAGAAAGCTAAAGTTTCATCTGGTTTCCCTAAGTTCTGTTATCCCTTCCATGGATCCGGGGGACTGGTATGCTGCCCTTGATTTAAAAGAGGCATACTTCCATATTTCTATATTTCCTCCCCACAGGAGGTTTCTCAGATTCACTGTGGGACCAGATCATTTCCAGTTTTCTTCCCTACCATTTGGTCTCGCTACAGCCTCCAGGGTTTTCAACAAGTGTATGGCGGTGGTGGCCGCATTTCTCAGGAGATGTGGCATCCAAGTCTACCCCTATCTGGATGATTGACTGATGAAGGGACGGTCCAGGGACCAGGTGCAGTCACAAGTGTCTTTCATGAAGGAGACCTTTGCCCAGTTAGGCCTCTAGATAAGTGAATCAAAATCGACATTAACTCCGGTTCAAAGAATCGAATTTATTGGGGCAGTGATAGACTCCACGCAGGCTAGCTCGCAACTCACCTGAATTGGAATCAGCATGAGCACACTTGACAAAGAAAAGCAGGTTTCTTACCTGTAACAGGTGTTCTTCGAGAGGTGTGCTCATGCCCATTCCAATACCCACCTGCCAACCCCTCTTGTCAGAGGCACAGTCAAGAAGGAACTGGAGGGTGGCCGGGTTGGCAGGAGTACTTATGCAGCGCCATGGAGGCGCCACTCCAGGGGGTGCCTGCTATGACCTGATGGGTACCGCTGGGGGAAAAGTCTCCGACGATCGTTCACACGGCGCGCGTACACCTGAATTGGAATGGGCATGAGCACACCTCTCAAAGAACACCTGTTACAGGTAAGAAACCTGCTTTTTTTCCACAAACCTTTCATGAGAGATTAAGCAAAATACACCTGGGTATATGAACCAGTATTTAGTATTGAGAAAATGCAAAAGATCTGTGATTATATTTTAAAAATACAAGTGTTTTGTAAATGTTTTTTTAAAAAATTAGGTGTTTTGTTAAATTTACAAATAACAGAGAATAAGCTATCAAAAAACTCATTAAAACTCTACAAAAACTTAACTTTGCACATCTGTAGGAGTGAGGGTTACTGTGTCTAATTTCTGCTCTGCCATAGAGCTTTATGTGATTTTAGGTAAGTCACATAGGTGAAAATTTCTAGTATTTTCTAATTTTAAATGCCTGATTTTTTCTGCCTAATTTGAGATTTCTCGGGATTGATTTTTCCCCCCTCTCCTCCAAGATACCAGGCACCTACAACAGCATGTAAAGGCAGTAGAAGTGGCAAGTATTCATAATCTCTGTAAATCTTGTTCCTAGATGAATGAGTTTAGATGTCTAAATGGAGTAACCTTAAATTAGTGACTATCTTTGAAACTTTGCTAATAGCCTATTTCTGTCATTTTACTCCTTCAAAATGAGAACAGTAATAGTTAATTCCCAGGGACTTTGTGAGGTTTTGTAATTAAAATTTGTATCATATGGCTACTGTTTATTATTACAGTAACAAAGTAACATCATCATCAGGCAATGTGCAAATCATCAGGAATATGTGAATTAGACATCTTCACTGTTTTTAAATCTCAGCAGAGCTACTGTCAGTTAAAACAAAACCAGGGGACTGATCCTGAGATGAAAGCAGTAAGTTAGTTTGATGTTGAAGCTTTGATAATCTGGTCTTAATATCCAAGTTCCAAAGTTCAAATACATAAAGTGGAGCATGTTTTCAAGTCTCCACAAGTGGCTTAGTCAGATGCTTTCTGGAATGACATCCAAGGAGCAACTATTACAGCCTTGATACAATGTAAAATGCAGCCTACTTTTCTGCATATCATATGCTATGTGATTATGGTACTCTCGCTTTCTGTCAGAGTTGCATTTGTTATGTTATATAATGGTGCCACAATGACTGAGTCACCTGCATGCCATTTGTGCACCAAATAATACGGTAAGTACCAACAAGCTGTATGATCAGTTATTACAGTGATGATCAGTCAGAATAGATGATTATAGTAATGAATAGTTTATCAGTGGTCTGCCTCAAAGGTACAGGCATTCTTTGCTCAATTTGACTAAGGTTGCTGTTTGGAAATTTGCATCTGAGAATACTGCATCCTCTCAGATTCTCAGATGTTTTAGCCAAAAAAAAAAAAAAAAAAAGATATTTAAAAGTCCTGTTTTTAATTTTTTCCCCTTTATCTTCTTTCTTCTCCTAGGAGTATTATTTCAAATTGGCATCTGTGCTAACTCTTTGTGCAGCAAAATGAGAACGTACCGTGCTTATTATCTGATCTGGTTTATCTGCATATGTTGAGATTAATATTACTACCTTTGATAAACTGACTAATCTTAGGCTTGCCTCCCATGGACACTCTTGCAAAAATCCTATCAAACACAACTCTTTTTCACTGAATGTTCACTTACCCTTTTAGCGTGGTGGAGGTAGGTCCATAAATAAAGTATGAACGGAGGCAAATTGTAGATAATAGACAATAAGGCCAAAAGGGACCATTGCGGGAGTTTGCCCTCAGCTTCTGCATAACACAGGCGTAGGACTTTCCTGAATTTCTGTTTGAACTAGAACCTATCTTTTAGAAAAATATCCAATCTTCATTTTAAAATAGCCAGAGACAGAGAATCGGTTATTGTTCAGTGGTTAATTACATTCAGTGTTTGAATGTCTGCCCTTATTCTGAGTTTGAATTTGTCTACCTTAAGCTTCCAGCCGCTGGATCTTGTTATATCTGTGTTTGATAATTCGGAGCTCTTCAATCTATCAAATTTCTGTTCCACATGTACATACTTAGACTGTGATCAAGTCACTCCTTAACCTTTTCTTTGATAAACTAAACAGATTGAGGTCATTGAGTCTCTCACTATAAGACATGTTTTCTAATCCTTTAATCATTCTTGTGTCTCTGTTCTGAACCTTCTCCAATTTATCAACATCCTTCTTGAATTGTGGCCACCAGAACCAGACAAAGTATAGCACTTGCACACGTGTCAAATGTGGAAGGAAAATAATCTCATTACCCCTGTTTGATATTGCCATTTAAATGTCTGAGGAATGCATTCTCTTTTGACCACAGCATTGGCCAGGGAACGCATGTTCATCTGGTTATTCATAATGAAGCTCAACTCTCTTTTCAGAGCCAGTGCTTCACAGGTTAGATTCCCTCATCCTGTGCGTAAGGCCTAGATTCTTTGTTCCTCAGTGTTTTGAAACACCTATTGTTTCCTTGCTCTCCATTTACCAAGTGATACACTCTGTATCAGAGACCTGTCCTCTTCATTATTTTCAAGTGTCCAAATCTTTCTGTCATCTCTCAATTTTATTGGTGATGATTTTATGTTTGATAAAAACGTTGAAGTAGCGTAAGGCCAAAAAACAATCCCTGGGGACCATGCTGGAAATAAACCCTCTTAATGATGATTCCCCATATTAGTTACATTTTGAGACCAATCAGATAACCTACCTTAAATGGATTAAAAACTGGTTATGTTAATTTTCTATCATTCTAGTTCATTAATCATAGTGTAGCGTGATACCAAGTCAAATGTCTTACAGAAATCTAAGCAACATGAATGTAACACTATTACATTTATCTACCAAACTTGTATTCTCATCAAAAAAAGATAGTTTTATAAGATCTGTCTTCCAAAAACTCAGGTAGATTGTCATTAATTATATTACTCTTTTAATTCTTTACTAATCAAGTCATGTATCAACTATTCCATTATTTTGCTCTGGATCAACGTCAGACTGACAGGCATATAATTACCCAGAGCATCCTGTTTACCCTTTTTAAATATTGGCACAACATTAGCTTTTTTGAATTTGTGGTGCTGCTGCTGATGCTATAGGTATATAGTGAATTCTTCTTTTAAATAAATCTTTTAAAAACTATTAAGAGAGAAATTCCTTGTAAAACAGGTACGACTAAAGATCATGCAAGGGAATACCTGTAAATTATCAATATACATTTATAAGACAATGTGGATGACTGGGTTCTAAAGGAAATAGCAAAGAAATTTACTCTACCACAGGCAAATAAAAGAACAAGGGCTAATGATACAAATATCTTTTTGTAAATCTAACTTATTTCACGTAAAATAATTGATCAAATAATAAGGGCTTATCTAGACTTAGAGTGCTGCCACAGCACAGCTGAACACTTTGTGCAGATGCTACCTAGGCCAACGGGAGAGCCTACTCATCAGCATGGGTACTCCAGCTGCCCAAGAGGCAATAGCTATATCAGTTGGAGAAGCCCTCTGATGTAGGCTATGTCTACACTTGGTAATTTAAGTCGACTTTAACTAAATCGACTTAACTAAGTTGATTTTAAGTCGACTCAGTTAAGTCGACTTAGTGTGTCCACACTTAAAAATAAAGTCAACTTAAAGGGGAACTTAAAAAGTCGACCTAGAGCAAAGTAGTCATGAGTTGGGAATGTGATGCAACGTGAAGAAAGTTGTGCATTGTTGTCTTGGAGGTACATATATGTGTGCGACAGGGTGCTGGCTGAAAACCTATGGCTGAGCCAGCCCTCTGCCACTTGAATCCTAATTAACGGGATTGAAGCTAGCTGAGAGAGCTGCAGCATAGGGGCCAATAGGGAGCAGCTGCTGGGCGCCTTAGGCAGGCTCTATAAAAGCGCACAGGAGAGGAAGAAACGAAGGGGAGTGTGAGTGACCTGCCTGAGAGGGAGAAGCCACAGTTAGAGGTGAACTGTCCAGAGCTAGCAGCTGGAGCTGTGTGGCTGCTGAGCCTGGACTGTGTATGTAAATAGATGGCAGGGGAGGTTCACAGCCTGTGAAAACAAGTACACTGGTGGGAACATGAAGCTGTATCTGTGCGTGGTTTGTGGGGAAAGAAGCCCAGAATAACAAGGACTCAGCAAGCCCCGAACAGCAAGGGAGGAAGCACAAACCTGCTGTATAATGTGTCGGATCACAGGACCGGGAAGTAATAGATTCTGGTTATGTGGCTCTAGTGTAATGATCAGGTTTAGATGTCTCAATACCTACCCAAAGAATAGTGAACAGTCTTTATTGGGGATTGGAAAGAATGACCTGGGAAGAAAGACTAAAAAACATATATATATATAGCTTGACTAAGCAATAACTGAAGGGTGCCAAAAGAATCAAGGGAGACGATTCATTTTACTTCCATTAAAGGTGGATCTGATTAGGAGTTATAGGGTGGTATTACAAAAGGGAGAAGTTTGGAATTGTGGTACTGTACAAAGTTTTGGGTTTTGAGGCAGCCCTCATGGCCTGAGAGCACAGATGAAGTCTGAATTTATGGCTGGTAGCCTCCAGTTCTGCAATCATGCTCAGATCTGGGAGTAAAGCATACCTAGAATAGTTCAGCAGCAGAATAAGGAAAGCAATGCTGTGGGTTGGCTTTTGTTTTTGTTTTGTTTTGTTTTTTACATACTGCAGTGTGTGACCCTAAAACTTACTGAGTAGTAGCCATCTTTTCTGAGTAATTGATAACAGTAGGTGCAGGAGATTCAAATTAACAAACAAAAAGGTTCACACATTTTCATTTTTCAAGATTTTTAATGCAATTATAGAAATAGAAACACATAGGCAGGGGTCGGTCTCTCTCTCTCTCTCTCTCTCTCTCACACACACACACACACACACACACACACACACACACACACACAGGGGCAGGGGGTGGTCTTGTATACCCAGTACTCTGTGATGCTGTGAGAATGTCAGGTCTTGTGTCATCGCAGAGCACTGGGCATGCCAGACTGTGCTCTGTGAGACCACATCTCCAAGAAAGAGACAGTGGTATTGGGGAGAGCAGTCTTGCATACACAGTGCTCCGCAATGCCATGAGAGTGCCCTAGTATTTTGATTTATGGTATGTCAGCCCACTTGAAGTACATTTAAGTCAAATCTGTCCTGCTATAGTAAATGAGTTTGACATCCGTGAATTGTAGCCCGTCGTGGGCATTGCACTATTGTTCTCTGCAGCTGGTTGTCTAGTGCTTTACCCATTCTTGTTTTAAATGCTCTAAAGAGTGTAGCTTCCGCCATATCCATGGGAAGGCTTATTCCATAGTCGGAGAGGTCTCAGCCTTTGGAAATCTTTTTTCTTTCAAGTTACATGAATAGTAAAATGATTTACTATTATCAAATCTTATACCTAGAGAAAGCTTTCATCAGAAAGTTCAGATGCTTGCTTTTGTTTCTTGGTTCAGGCTTTGATCAAACTTTTCTTTTTGTATCATCACTTCATTAACATTTTATGTAATGTTTTTATACGCTTTGCAGTTGAATATATCTCACAAATGCATTATTATTTTAATTCATACAGGTTTTCTGTTGCTGCAACTTCTCTCCCTTACCCCTGCAATAAATATAACGAAGATATGGTTTGCCAACTACTACACAGGCTTCTCAGGAGGCGAAGACTTTCTGTTTATAACTCGCATCCTGATTAGTGGCAGTTACTGTTCATACTCATATCAGTTAAAACATCAAGAGCAGAAAAGGCCCTGAAAGTAAAATTATACCGTTAGTATTTGATGGGGACTGGGAAAGGATAAGTAACACCAGCAGTCTGGCTGTTCCTAAAGCCATTCTGATGGAGCAGAGCTGGATGGTTCATGGAGACCTAGGTGAGGAAACATGAGAACCACTTGTGGTTCTTCAAAACAAACAAAAACAAACCCAGTGTGTTTTCCCTACTAGTATCTGCAGTCCACTGATTTGTAAACAGAGGAGTCTGGGGACTTAACCATGCTTGTAGCTAGCAGACAGTGATCCTGTGGGGCTGCAATAAATTGGTGGGAGCCCTAGCTGGATCCTTTGCTCAGATCATGCCTCCTGGATCCAACCGTGAAGAAGTCCCTCTCTGCTTGAACACACCCTCCCCACAGCAGAAGGATACTTAAGACATCTCTGCAGCACGAGATATTGATGCAAGGTAAAACTCTTTGGGTGTGGCTAGCAGTACTCACATAATTTCTCCCTGTCCCCTAGATACATGCAAATACAATTGAGGGGCCACTGCCAGTGCTGAGGCAGAGGGTTACAAGGTGGGTAGCCCTTGATTCTCAAATCTCCTCTAAGTTTGGAAGCAGGCCTCTTGGCCGCCTTTGCTTAGTGAAAACTCCCTCCACCAGTGCAATAGTAGATGTCTGCAAGGAGATTCTTACAGAGTTTCCACTTCCCAAGAGTTCTCTCCTGCAGTATTTTTTGTAGGATTGGACCTTAGTGGGAATTCTTCCCAGCTGCTGCTGTGTGGTTATGGTAGAGTTGCAGAGGCCCCTGATGCTTTCATCAGTCCTTAGCAGATGTATGTAATGTAGAGCTGCACTTGCTCTGGGTGTTTGTGTGCAAGTGTGTATTAATGTAAATAATGGAATTTCAATGCTCATGGAATCTGTGCATGTGCTGTAACATTGAAGAAGCTCTTTACTCAGTACATAGATGTTAACTGGAAAAAAATGTTAGAGGTTTTTGTGTGGCTTAGAAATTGCTGTTGTTTTACTAGTAGCCCTTGAACAATGTAGTAAAGTTATTGACAAAACTGTATTGAAGCTCATGAACAGAGATTACTTTTGTTTTTGTAACTGAAAGTATCGTGCTGATCCTTAAAAACTTTCCAGTTGCCTTAGGCAAGAAGTAAGAACAGGCAGTTAAATAACATCAGCATTTGTATGTCTCTGATTATTTCCTATAGAATACTAGTATAGGGAGATACAGGGACATGATGCAAATATTGAGATGACCATATCCATTTCTTTTAGATAAAGCTCCTATAGACTTAAATGTCACCACTGAAACAAACAGTCTTACTCTTAAAAGATCAGTAAATTCAGGTAGTGTACAAAACTATAGTCAGAGCAATTATTTTAGCAGACAAATAAAAAACTGTGCTTTGTTTCTCTTATTTTGTAGTTGGCTGGCTTGTATCATAAACACATCAGCATTTTAAAAATAGAAGTCTCATACTTTTCATCATATTAACTTCTGTTTTCTGCTCTTCCCTCTGAAAACTGGTTCACTTACTATTAATCGAATGGTTTGGATTTTCCTTTTACATTTGTCATTTTTAGCCTGCCAGAATTATTTATTTATTTATTTATTTACTTATTTCCTCTCTTGAGCTTTCCTTATTTTGAAATACGGGCTGCATTTTGTTTTGTTCTGACCCTGAACGATCCAGCGCTCAGCCCTGTTTCCTCTCTCTCACCTCTCAGTCAAAAACTGCATCATTTCATAGTAGGAAGAGTATATTAAAACACACAATAATAATAATAATAAATGTTAATCAAAAAACTGCATGTGTCTTTCTGATTGTGCGAGTGTTGTGGTATTCAATTATGCAATTTTCATTGGCATATTAATCATCTTTTCAACAAACAAGCCGGCGTTAATTAAAGCAAACCATGGATAAAGACATGTTGCCGGATCATCATTCCGTTTATCACAGTGCACAGGCTGGCCGTTAAGTAAATTCTGGACTGTGAGATGAATTTCAATGTTGGCTTCATCTTTTTTGTTGAAGTTTGAATGTAACTCGTCTAACAGCAGCAACAAACTTCAGGCTTCACAAGAGAAAGATGAATTTATTTGTAATTAATGGCAAAAAATAGTAGTGTGCTTCTACTTGGAATTACTGTATTTGAAGCCAAACCTTTTTTTGAAAATGTTCCCCTTCTCCTGCTTCATGTGTTAAAGCAGTGAGAGCAAGAAATAAATGAGCCTACATGCACCTTTGTAAATGTAGGTTTGTTGCTTAGTTTTGGAGAGGTTAGTGAACTCCTGTTATTTAAATATAGTGATTTTTGCAGAGAAAGTTAAATTCGACAAAACAACTTAGTGATACATGTAGAAAAGAGGTGGGGTGAAGTATAATTAAAATATTTCTCTTTTGTATAGAATGTTATTGGGGCAAAAGATTTGAACTGCAGTAACTTCTAAATTTGAAAGCAAGACCCCAATATAGCAAACAATGTATGCTTATGAATAATTTGAAACACATTTGTAGTCCCATTAAACTTCTGCAGGATTAACTGTTGAGAAGACTGTCTCTTCCCCAGAAAGCTTAGTCTTCCTATATTGATGGGCAGAGCCTAGCACAATGTGTACAACAAGTAACTAATTAACTCAAAATATTAATTGTTCTTCTCTACGATTACTATATAGAATGCTGAGGGAATACTGTGGAAATGTCATTTAGTTACAAAGACAAGTGGGTTTTTAAGGTGTCTGTTATATACAGTAGAGGTGCTTTAAAATAAATCAGCACACATGAAAACACTCATGCACAATTTACTCTTTCTAACTCATTTTATATGAGTCAAAATGTGTGGTGAGATTTCCAAGCCACGGGCCACACAGAGCTCTGACACAGTCCTCAATCCATCATAGAATACCGGCAGCCGTAAAATGAAGCATCATGAGTAAGCTTGTTTGCTATCGACTGGTTATAATTGCATGCGGGACTTGTGCTGATGATGTCTTTAAGCGGTACGATTGCCATTAGTGTACTTTGATTTGATGCCTTCAAACATGGTTTTCACATGATGCTGAATAGTTAATTGGTTCTTTTTAACAGAATTCCTTAGAATAGCTTAAAAAAATCCACTTACTTGGAATTTACACCCATGAGAGGTGTGAGGTGTAGGTTAGCCTTCCATTTCTTTTTGGGATTGCTATGTGGGTTTTGAACACTGTCAAGAAATGTGTTCTTTTCTGGATAATGCAGCAGCAATAATCAATAAACTTCATTTTCCTGAATGTTTGGATACATTTTGGGTAATGAATTTCCATGAATGACTGAACCTTGGAACTGCTTGTATCAGAGCATGCATGAAGAGAGCCTACCCTTAGTGGCAAGTAACACAAAGTAGTTGGTTGGTTATTTAAAAGTGGAAATCATGTAATTAAGTGTGCCTTAGTTAAAAAGCTTGAAGGGGAAAGTTAGAAAATTTAACATCTGCTAATAAATACTTTGAAGACTTCTTTGCTAGAGTCACAGAAAAACAGGAGCATGAGAGATGACAAGAGCAAAAATCTGTGTGCAAAATCCTGCCCTGGCTTGCATTACATTTCATGCAGTCCTTTTGAAGTTAATGGATGCAAGTCAGGGAAGATTTTTAGTTGTAGTAAATCTCCTCAGTGGTACCTTTACTCCAGGTCTGTGGGGGCAAAATGCACCTTTAGTTCTTCTCTGTGTTCCCGAATTCTCTTTAAAGAATACTGCCATTGTCCACTAAAACAAAGTGACAGAACACAATCTATAAAATGTTATTTGGGCTAAAACTATGTGGTAGAAATGGCTTTTCATTGTAAATGAGGCTAGCAGAATTGAAAATAAACTCTGCAGATGAGACCTAAAACATATAGAATTAGGAGAAATTTTTGCCCGCAGTTGAATCAATGCATATCTCACTGATTATAAATTGAAATTACAGAAGTGTAATTCAAAGCCCTCAGACCAAATCTGGCGGTGATCAACCACAGTTTAATAAATAGTGGTGTAAATTACTGTGCGAAAAATGTGTGTAAATAACTATTATTTGCTCTGGTTTGGTATTTAATTAACTCAGTAGTTTTACTCCAGCATAACGGAGAGTAGAATTTGTCCAATGCAGGATATGTTTTCACTGCAAACTTGGGCTCTTAGGCATTGCCCATCCCCTCTGCCCACCCCCACAAACACTCACCCGAGTTTGGTGGTGGTTTAATTGTGAGGTAGCTGGCTTGACAAGGGTATAGGCTAGAGCTCCTGTGCCTTTTTCACGTGGTCTTGTAATCCTCTCACTTTGCAATGAGGGCACAAGCTAAATCACTCAAGAGCTGATGGTCCTCCAGTGTTTCCCACAGTTCAAGCAGTGTGCCCAGAAAGACAGGCAGCTTCTTACACAATTCACTGGGAAAGAATCATAAAGTGGCTTAGCTTATTGCAGCACAAAGAACCACGGGAGATGCCCCCAGAAGTCCTTACAACACATAGATGTAAGTGTAGCATCAGTGAGATGACAATGAGGTGTGCGTTGCACTGTAGTTGTTCACACCCATGTTAGGTTAAGATGAGTACCAGGATGCTAATCACCTGAAAACAAAGAATCATAGAATATCAGGGCTGACTGCATGAGGTCATCTAGTCCAATCCCCTGCTAAAGCACAACTCCTCCCATTAAATCAGTGATTTCCAATCTTTTTGGCTCGAGGGCCACAAATATAATAATTAGAATCAATTTAAAATGATTAATTAATTTAATTTTAATTAATTGATTTCAATTGATTAATTATCATTAAAATTAGATTTGAATTACATTTTAATTAAATAGACTGGTTGCCCTTCAGGGTTCTAAAAATTATATTTGTGGCCCTTGAGCTAAAATGATTTTTTAAAAATTTGAAAAAAATTGAAGTTAAAAAAAAAAAAAAAAGGAAAGGAAAGGAAAGGAAAAAGGGGCTGTATGCATGGGGGCAAGCATGTGGTCCCCAGCCAGTAGCACCAGCTTGCTCCATGCTCCCTCCCGCCCTGGTACCCCGCAGCCTCGCTAGCCCACGCCTACCCACCCCCTCCAGCACACCCCGCAGCTGCGCTGGTCTGCGCCCCCCCTTCCCCTCCCAGCACACCCTGCAGCCACACTGGTTCGCGACCCATCCTTCCTGGCATACCCCATAGCCGCACCCGCCTGCGGCCCCTGCGTTTCAGCCTTTGACCTCTCCCCGAATCCCTAATCCGGCCCTGGCTGAGACCGGAGGGGAGGCAGGCGGCCGCAGACAAGCTCCCAGCTGCGCTCCAGGACCGGGTGGCTGTGGCCCAGCTCCGAGCCAGCGGCCGGCAGCACGGGCCATTTTAAAAAGCCTTGCAGGCCACTTTTGCCCTGCAGGCCAGGAGTTGGGAACCCCTGCACTTTATCATCACAGCCAGGGTTTTCTCTAACTGGGCCTTAAAAGTCTCCAAAGATGTAGATTCCACCACCTCCTTAGGTAACCCATTCCAGTGCTTTACTGCCCTCCTAGTGTGAAAGTTTTTCCTAATATCCAACCTCGACCTCCCCATCTGCATCTTGAAACTATTGCTCATTGTTCTATCCTTTGTTACTAGTGTGAACAACCTCCTCTTTGGAGCACCCTTTCAAGTAGTTGAAGGTGGCTATCAAAGCCCCCCCTTAGTCTTCTCTTCTGCAGACTAAGTAAGCCTACTTCCTCAGTCTCTCCTTGTAAGTCATGTGCCCCAGCCCCATAATCATTTTTGTTGCCCTCCACTGGACTCTTTCTAATTTGTACACATCCTTTCTGTAGTGGGGAGCCCAAAACTGGACACAATGGCTATGTCTACCCTGGCAAATTAGTTCGAATTAAGGAAGCTTCATTGGAACTAACTAAAGCCATGGCTACACTAGGCTTTAATTAGTTCGAATTAAGGGCCTCCTTAATTTGAACTAATAAATTCGAATATGCTATTCGAACTAAGGGTTCATTTGAACCAGTTAGTTCGAATTAACCAATGTGGCCATGTTAGTTCGAACTAATTGCGTAGTTCAAACTAACTGGCCTATTGAACTCAGTGCAATTCACTAATTCATGGCATTCATGGCACTAATTCATGGCATTCATGGCACTTGCTTAGTTCGAATGAAATTTTTCTAGTTCGAATTAAGTTAATTTGAACTAACTAAAATTAGTTTGAATTAACTAATTCGAACTAACCTTAGTAAGTGTAGACATAGCCAATATTCCAGATGCGGCCTCACCAGTGCCGAGTAGAGGGGAATAATCACATCCTTCGATCTGCTGGCAACGGTCCTACTGATGCTGTCCAATGTGCTGTTGGCAACTGTATGCTGTAATATGCTGTATGCCTTTTTGGCAACGAGTACACTGTTGGCTCATATCTAGCTTCCTGTCCACCATAACCCTCAGGTCCTTTTCTACAGCGCTGCTACTTAGCGGATCGGTCCCCAGCCTGTAGCAGTACATGGTATTTTTCCGTTCTGAGTGCAGGTCCTTGTTGAACCTCATGAGAGTTCTTTTGGCCCAATGTCTAGGTCTCCCTGAATCCTATTCATACCCTCCAGCCTATCTACCATGATTAAGAAGTTAAAACTACTTTATCTTGCATCTACTTTTTATTTTTTTCCTACTATGGTTTTCTTCCCCGGAGTACAACGTGAGTATGATGTACACCAGTAATTTCCAAATTGGCATAAATCATGTATTTTTGCCGTCACCTATTTTTTGACTGTCTTATACATAATGTATAACTTAATCAGAAGTTTACATCATCATTGCAGATTTCGTTTGCCAGAATTACTGTTCACTTGGACTATTTTGTTCTTCAGTTGAAGCCTACTTATCTTTAATTTTTGCCCTAACTTTAATTTATTTTACAAAAAGTGGGATTTTCAAAAGTGCTCAACTTTGGCCCCATTCTGGTTTATTGATGTCAGTTCTCCTGTGAGAGCAGAGTTAGGCCAATGGTGAGCACTTTAAAAAAAAACCCATCCTAAATGGGAGTTCTCTTGTTTTGCATCTTTAATTACAACTGTAGCCTCTTCGAAAAAAATCTATTTATTCTTCTGAAGAGATTAATGAAAACATCTGATCAAAAAGAGAAGCTGTTACATATTGAGAAGAGGGCTAAAATTAATACAGAAATTACAATATCATTCTAATATCGTATGGTATATCCTTGATGATTATTGTTGTTTTGAATTGTATTTGAGGAAGCTTTCATCTGAGGAAATGTTAAAAAGCTCCAAACGGGTACATTGATAAGATACGATACAGATATATAATATGAAGAGCAGTCAAGCTGCTCTTCCTATTACTCTGTCTCATCCGGTAAAAAGAACTACATGGAATTAAGTCAGTTACCTTAATACTGGTATACAATGTGTAATTAATTAATGTAACTCACTCCAACAAGCTATTGTTGAGGCAAATGCTTCAGTAAAGTTAAAAAAAAAAATTGTACAGCTCTTCATAAAAGGAAAAAAATCTATTATAGAATGAAGTCCACCTCCCTATATCATACAGCACAATCTGCCAGGTACATTAGGTTTATTTCACACTTTTGTCTACCAAAGAATATAGTCCAGTAAGTGAGACAGGGCCACTTGATATGTTCTGTATTTATATTTCTGATGCTTATGGTCCTGATTCTCTCTCACTGATATAAACCAGGAGTAACTCCACCAAAGTCAAGTCAGTGGGGTTATGCAGTGGGGTTATGCAGTGGGGTTATGGGGTTATGCAGTGGGGTTATGCAGTGGGGTTATGGGGTTATGCAGTGGGGTTATAAACCTATCATAAATTAGAGAGAAATTAGGCTCTGCAGATTATTTAATGTTAATGTTTCTGTAAGACGCATGGTTTTGGCTGTGACTTCAAATAAAAGTTCTGAAAAAAAACAGGAAACCTGTTCTCATAATATTTCCACTGCACTTGAAGCTAAGGAAGACAGCAGTTCTTGAAAGACTGAACAAAAGGCTAAATTGTAGTCTGATTTACATCGCTGTGAGGTATATCAGTGCTGAATTTGACTCAGGATTTCCACTCTAATTTCTAGATTTAAGAGGACATCAGGCACTTAAATAACATCATCCAAATATAAACTCCAAATCTTGAGGTTCTCTGATCACTAGGTTTGTGCTGGATAATAAAGCCAGGAAGGAGAAAGTGGTTAAAACCTTTTGAAACAGTTAATTTGTGGTGGTCTTTATAACAATTGAGTCTCTACAAGCATTGTCAGAAGCCAAACTCTCATTGCTTCTGAAGAGATAGATTATATTACAGGAAAGTAATATAAAAAATTTAAAATGATTTAGCTACATGGCCTCCTTTAGACTACTAAATATGCAGAAAATATTGGTCATGTGGCAACTATGTGGTGTTAGTCCTTTGATAAAGGCCACATATACCAAAACATCTGTGAGCTTTTTTTTTTTTTTTGCATCTATAAAAGTAATTTAACCTAATTATATTTTATTATTTACAGCCAGCATTCTTACGAGCTTTAACTATGTGGTGGTAAAGTTTGTCTAAGCCACTGATGAATCTAGAACTATAGCAATTCAAAGTCCCTTTTGTTTCTCTTTCATGAAGCTGAATAGCAATTAATCAACCACTGTAATTAATAAGGTATACATATACTTGCCAATTTTATATTACAATATTCTATGCTATATCATAGGCGTTGCAGTTAATCTGATTTGTATCTATAGTACAAAAGAAATGTCAAGTTTTGAAGTGCTAACAATTACAAATGCCAAGACACCTTATATGAAGTGGGTTTTTTTTTTCCTGTATAACATAATGCAAAAGTAGCACATTTTTTTCCTCTTTCATCTGTGGACCAAATGTATGCAATGTAAGTGCAGCAAAGAACACTTTTCAAATCATTCTGGTACAACTGAGAAACAAAAAAAGAATAACAAAAAAAAATGCCTCTCACAGTTTTATGAGTCTGCTTCAAAAATGAAAGCACTGTAAATATCATGTAAACATGTCACCTTCCAACAGTATTAATAAATAAGAAAATAAAGAATGCCTGTTATCTTTTTTGGCATAATTTAAGGTAGTTTATTATTTGAGATCAGCAAACAGTGAGCACTTGTTAGAAACCATCAACTGGTCACAGATTTGTAAATATATCAATTTTCTGCTCAGAGGAGAATTATATTAACTCATTCCATTGAAAACAATTTTGGGGTGGAATCTTAAATATAGATGGGCCGATTACTTGTTGCCCTGTACTTTGTATAGTAGTTCGCACCAGCAGAAAGTGCATGCAAAATGTGACTTGATCACATTAGGGATTTACACATCCTTTGCCCTTGCTTTGCACTGGTGTAAATGATCAAAGGGCATGGCTCTTGAGATTCAGGCCTATAGCTCTCAGTGGCTTTGAGGTTTTTGCATATTTGAACTGTCTTATAAAATGTAGAAGATACTAAAATCAGTGATGTGTATTATGCCATCAATATGTTCTCTTTTGTCATAATCAGCTCTTTCATTATGATGCAGCTGAGAAGTTTATATTTTTAAAAGGAGACTGGAGGAATTTGAAATGAGAAATATTCCTACTTCTAATATATAAATAGTGCTGTATTGCCTTGGTGGGGGAGGTTTTCTGGTTTGGTTTTGTTTAAGTCAAAATGGCTGGAAAGGGACAATCCTTTAGATCCTGAGAGGTAGTGAGAGAAAGGAAGTTCCTCTGCCTTTTCCCTTCCCCTAGCCAACAGATAGGTTGTTCCCATCCTGTCTTCTCCGTGTGGCTTTTAAGGAATGTGTGGGCAGGGATAGCCTATCAGAGGTCGGCAACCCAAAAGATAAGAAGAGCCATTTTCCAAAATTCCTTCAGTAACCAAGTGTTTTGAGAGCCACAAGGGGTGTAGCCTCCTGGTGGGGAGAGCTGGGCCAAGGCATCTGCTGCAGGGTACCCTGATGGGGGGAGGCAGCCTGGAACCAGAAGCATGCACACACACCCTCCCCTGCCCCACAGGGTTCACTGGTGGTGGAGGGAGCCCGGAACTCAGCACAGGCCACCCGCAGGGTCTCCTGGTGGCAGGAGGGAGTCTAGAGCCACAAGGGGCAACCAAAGAGCCGCATGCGGCTCCGGAGCCACAGGTTGCAGACCCCTGGCCTAGATCTTCCTGTTCAAGGCTGTGATTGCCCAGTTTGATGTGTTGTGGGAACTAATTCATTCCTGCACTAACCCCCTCTGATGATACAAAGTCCCTCCTGGAGCCCTTTGGGGTATGTTTACACTGCATTTAAACACTTGTTGCTGGCCCATGTCAGCTGACTCAGGCTTGAGGGTCTCAGGCAATAGGGCTGTTTAATTATGATGTAGAAATTTGGGCTTGGGCTCTCGGACCCTCCCCTTTTGCAATTGCACCCACCCATCCCACCATGGACATGTGCAATTGCTTGGCTGGTCTCTGGGTATGCTAATAGTCTAGCCAACTCTTTTTTTTTTTTTTTTTTTTTTTTAAGATAGGCGTGAATAGTTTTTTCCATCAGACCAAATAGTCAAGTTGTTGTTTTATCTTCCTTACAGCTGGCAGTCTGACTAGTTAGTTAGGACAGTAAAAAAGAAGATGGCGGTGCAGGGGGGAGCGAGAGGGGGAAGGGGACAGAACAAACAACTTTCTCAAAACCCTCTCCAAAAATAAAATAAATAAAACCTCTGCATTAAAAACTTTGTCTCATCTTGGGGTTAGTGACCAGATCTTGTGATGAACCTGAGCATGGAACCCAGGAATTATTGCCATTCAATGCAGAATGCAGAGGGGAGGGGCGGTTCTCTATAGTTTCATGTAAAATGTGTTTCTTAAGTGTCATATCCCATCCTCCTGATTAAAATGGGAATTAACGAAGGAGTGGCATTTTGGTGCCCTCATCGCTCTCCCCCAACCTGTTAAACCCATTCCTCTTGTCTGTGCCCTTTTCTGTGCATCCAGATCAAATGCTCCTTGTGCTTAAAAATAACCTCTTCCTACCTTCTGTTACATAGGGGTATATGTTGCATAGGCACATGCTTTTCTTGAGAAGTTCCAGAGTAAATTTAATGTTGCCTTGATCTAATAGTAATTTATACTCTTGTAGTAATGTGAATTTTTCCTTCCTTCTGCAGCTTCAATAAATAAAAGGCTTTGTACTTTGTATTTTCACTCTAGCAGTATATAGTAGATATATTATCACTGGAATACAGAGCATATTTTTCTTAAAAGATTAATTGATAGTCCATCCAAAGTCTTATAGTGCTTGTACTATTGGATAAAAGATGTATTTTAAAAAGGCAGGCATATTTTCCCTGGATTTTTATATTTAATGTTTTTTTAATTCTATTTTGGACTTTTCAGATTTTTTTTTTCATTATCTATATAATTTTTTGTATTCTTACAAGATTCACAGAGAACAAAAGGGTGTAATTTCTAGGACACAAGGGAATGATGGGTTCATTTATTACTGCCACTCTTTTGAAGAAGGGCTTATACAAATTCCAGCTGTGAACATGATACTTTTTGTCTGTCCACTCACATCTCAGTAAATGTAAATGTTTGAATAACACTGGGATTCCCGATGCACCTTGACTTGTTTTTTACCCTAAAGAAAATTGCATGCTATACTATGTATGTTTTTTAAACAACCCAAGCTCTCTCTGTGTGCAGTTCTTCTGTTACTATTCATGCTGCAGTTATAGTTTGTTAATATATTGTCTTACATTTATATAACATTTTTCCTCCTGATGGATCCCAAAATGCTTTACAAAACCCAAAAGCATTTGCAGAGGATTCGCTTCACCCACTACTCAAATAGCGTCTTGTCAGATGAAATGTAGCAACAGTAGTAGACAAAAGAGAGGGGAGTGAAATGAAACTGCAAGACAATTTTTGTTAAGCTGAATGTAGCTACCCAAATTGGAATTTGGCCAGGATCCTGGGGCTAATATCTCCTGTTACAAAAAGTGCCAGAAGACCTTTAATGGCCAGAAATGGTCTTACATTTTATACAAACAAATGCAACACATCCATCAGTATAGTGCTCCTTTACGCTAACCTAAAGCATGTGGTCTGTACAGGCTTAGACGGAAGTCAAGCTTGCTGCCAAATCAGCAGCTCCACTTCCTCAAGCACTCTGGATTTTTCTTGAATGTCTCCCATCCAGCCTTACAGCTTTCTGTGACAGAGTAGCATGTCTTGTGGCTGGGGGAGAAAGTGGTAGATGTGGTGTATCTTGACTCTAGTGAGACTTTTGATACTGTCTCTCATGATCTTCTCATAAACTAGGGAGATACAACCTGCATGGAAATACTATAAGGTAGGTGCATAACTGGTGGAAAATGTTGTCAGAGGGTAGTTATCAGTGGTTCACAGTCAAGCTGGAAGGGCACATTGAGTGGAGTTCCACAATGATTATTCTGGGTTTGGTTCTGTTTAATATCTTCAGTGATTTAGTTAATGGCATAGAAAGTACACTTGCAAAGTTTACGGACATTACCAAGGTTGGAAGGGTTGCAAGTGTTCGTAGGGTAAGATTAAAATAAAAAATAATTGGGTTAATCTGGAGAAATGGTCTGAAGAAAATGGGATGATAAAGAACAAATGCAAAGGAGCAATCGATTGCACACACACAAAATGGGAAAGATACTGAGGAAAGGACTCTGAGGTTCATAGTGGATCACAAGCTAAACAGGAGTCAATAGTGTTAACACTTTCAAAAAAAAGCAAACATCATTTTGAGAAGTATTAGCAGGAGTGTTGTAAGTAAGACACAAGAATTAATTCTTTTACTCTGCACTGATTAGGCCTCAACTGGAGTACTGTGTCCAGTTCTGGGTGCCAGGAAGGATGTGGACAAATTGGAGAAAGTCCAGAGAAGAACAAGAAGAATGATTAAAGGTCTGGAACACTTGACTTATGAGGGAAGATTGAAAGAGCTGGGTTTATTTACTCTGTACAAGAGGAGACTGGGTGGGTACATAACAGTTTTCAAATGCATAAAAGATTATTACAAGGAGGAGGGAGGAAAAGGTCTTCTCTTTGACAACAGAGGATAGGAAAAGAAGCAATGGGCTTAAACTGCAGCAAGGGCAGTTTAGATTGGATTTTAGAAAAAACTTCCTAACTGTCAGGGTGGTTAAACACTAGAATAAATTGCCTAGGAAGGTTGTGAAATCTCCATCACTGTAGATTTTTAAGAGCAGGTTAGACAAATAGTCAGGTATGGTCTTGATAATACTTAGCCCTACATTGAGTGAAGGGGAGTGGACCAGAAGACATTTCAAGGTTCTGTCCAGTCCTACAATTCTAAATTCTATTATTTGATCCAGTCCCTGGTTAGCGGTGGTGTTGCTTTTTTAAATTTAACTGTCTAGACATTGTGAAATGTTTTCATTGCTCAGAGACAATGCAACAAAATATGAATGTGTACTGGTAATATTTACAGGGTGTGATCCCCCTGCTGGCTGTGTTCGACAATGGTAGTGGTGAGTGAGAGGAGAAGGGATATTGGGGGAGGTGATGGGGGGAGAGAAAAGGCAAGTCTGTGTGCGAAGACATCAGGTCCTGATGAAAGAAGGCCTCCAATTTGTAGGAGCTGAATCATAGCTGATAAGAACACCAGTTTAACCATTAGCCGTCTTGGCTGAGCTGTCACTTGTGGTTGGAAAATGTCTCGCTATTTAAAACAGCAAAACCCCATGTGGTATCACAGGAAGCCCCTTTAGCTGCTGCTAGAGAACCAGTCAAACCAGTAACATCCAGTTAGTTGAATGCATCTAATTCCAATTGGAAAGTTATCTGCTGTCTCACCGATAAGCGAAGAGGCACATCTGCTGGTAGCAGAGATCCCGGTTTATCAGCATCTGACCAGCTCATAAATCAGACTAACGTCTGTTTTTATTTTATTTTATCAAAATTTATTTCTATCATTGTAACAGTTAATACTTTAATAAGAGAACTTAACTGGGAACATTAGGAAGTTAGTTAGAGACATTTTGCAGGCGCTTTTTTCCTTGTCAGTGACAAGGTAAGGTAATCCTATACACAGGCTGCTATTGTGAGCCGAGAAACTGGCCTCCTTCACTGCCAGAGACCAGATGCACCTCTCTCTATCCTAATCTGTAAACGACTTAAAGGAGCCTTATCTCGGGGCTCTTCTGCTTCATTTCATGCTTGATTTACTTTAATTTGTCTGATAGGGCACAAGGATTTGGAGACGGCCCATCTCTCTGCAGAAAATGTTCAGATTTTTTCCTTGGCATTGTTGTGTTGGGGTTTTTTACTTCTTCTTCTTCTTTTTTTTTTTTTAAATGTGGAAGAAATCTTGCTCCAGTGCAGCAAGCTGCTTGAGTGTGTTTAGATTTAAGCTACCCCAGCAGAAAAGAGTTTGTGAAGTGGTATGATTGTGTGATGGGCCACATTTACATTGAAATCACATTATACGATATATCAGGACTCCTGAAGGGAGCAGTGCATTGGAGTGCTTGTGCCCACAAGATACTTTCAAAGGGCTATATATAGTGGCAACAATTGATATGAGATTTTACAGAAGACTTTATAAATATGTAAATGGATGTTATCTGATTGGGTTCTTTGGCTACACATCTGTACCTCAAAGGAAGTGGAGCTGTGAGAACTACCAGGAAAACAGTAGTTTGCATTCTAAGTGAGTCTGAGAAATAGAAATGTCTCACAGGTTGACAGCAGGTCAGGGTGGAGGTGCTTTGCATACTTTGGAGGTAAGCCTCTTTGATGTGAAAGAGATCTCTTACTTCCACCAGAAAGATAGAATTACCACTAACAATTTTCATTTGTTTTATAACATGGCTTAGATCAGTAGCCATTGACCTTTAGCATTCCTTGTTATTTCTTTAAATTGCTTATGCGATATGGCACTGGGTGGAATTGCCTTTACGTTTTTTGCATTTTAAAAAATGTACTTTCAGTGACCCAAGGGAGAGAAAATAAAGTCTTTGGTACATTGATCCCTTGATTAGTTATTTCCTAAATGAAAATGGAAATACTATTAAAGCAGTAATAATGTTACATCTTAATAGTTGAGGAGTCAATAAATGGCTCCCATGTGCTTCATTAAAGTTCTTAATGAAGCCATTTTTGATAGCTGAACTTTACATTATCTCTGCTTTACCCAGAGACTTTTAGGGGAAAAGAGGCAGTAATTTGATGTAAAATGGTTTTCTTTTTCACTCTGCTAACTATATTAGTTATCAAAATTCTGTGTATAATAATATCTGTATTATAGTGTTCTGCATAGACCATCAGACATAAGGATGGGATGTTGTAAGCATGTACATATAGTTTGTGTTTTTTGTTTGATAATTTTAAAGAAGGAGTGATCAGATTTTGCATGGGCATCTTTTTGATACAGATGGTGTATGTTGCTATATATGTCACTTTATAAGTATTGATTATAAAATGTAATACTCTTTGCAAGCACAATCTTTTCTCCATTGATATTGGCAAGGTATTCTAAATGTTGCTGCACAATCCCCACTGCGGCAACTTTGTTGGCCACCTGACCTTTTCTCTACATTTTCATTCTGGGCAGTTCTTATGCTTATTTCATTTTTTCCTCCTCCCTATGCTCCAGTAGCAGCTGTGACTGAAGCTCTTATCCTTTGACAAGGAGGACTGATAACCTCTGCAGAGACCACAACACTTCTCTATGGCCAGTTGCTACAGAGTGTGAACGGATGATGCACTCTTGTCTTTCTTTCCACATACTCTTTCCAACCCATTGGGTTGGGTATGCCCCCATGTGAAAGTCTCTATTCAATATGTCTGAAGCAGGAGTTTTGAAACTGGAATACTGTAGTTGATTCTAGACTGAGTTGCTAGTATGGAGAAATGTAGTGGTATCCTTAGGCAGTTGGGGCAGGATTGTAATTTATTGTGAGATAACTTCTAACCATTTACTGTACACTACAATAAACAATGGATTAAACCCTCACCTTAATCCTTTTCGTTCTAAGATTAACACAAAACCCACAGAACTCTCTGGGCCTGATTTCCAAAAGTGGATTCATAAAATATGGATGGTCCTGGGCCTAAAAAACCTACGGAGCAGAAAAGTTGGGTTATCTTCTTGGCTCTCCTTTGAGCTTCCTGTATGACCTTGGGCAGTTCACTAATGGTAAAATATTTCAATGCAGTTGCTAATAATTGAATAATGAATGCCTCATTTTAGTATCTATTTTAGATAACATGGGTATGATTTTCACACGTGCTGAGTTTCTGCTGCTCCTGTTTAACTTCAGTTGCATTTGTGGGTGCTAAATACTTTGAAAAATCTAGTCCTAAAAACTAATTTAAGTCTAAAATTGGGTTCCCAAAAATGAGAAACTTGAAATGTGGCCCATAGTTATTGTTCATTATTTTATTAACTGCGACATAGGGGTTATAGCTCCATACCTTTCAAGACTTTGTTCATTCATTCATTTCTACAGCATTTGAAGACCTCTGATAGAAGGCACTGTACAACTATAAATTATTATTATTATTATTATTATTATTTATTAAATTACGTATATAATTTTAGCATGTGTGCTTAGAGATTGGTAGATGAATCCCTACAGGTACTTATGCATGTGGGAATGTGGGATTTATTTAATTTAAATGTCTCTTTTAACAATTGAGTTCTACTGCACAAATCATTTTCTATCATATTTGTTTTTACTATACCCATTTAATATAATGCAAAAAGGAGACTTGATTTCTGTTTCAGTTTTCAAAAGGCAGTTTATATTTTTAATCCACCAAATAACAATTCCGAAAGAAGCAAACAAAACTTCAAAAGACCTGAATTGGATAAGCACCTGAAGAAGAGTCTTTGCTAAATATATCAAAAAGGCATGTTCATGATATTAGAGATAAAGCTGACAATTGAGGAGATACTTAGTTATGGCTCTCTTTTTACTCATCATCATCATTTTTTTTTAAATAGAATATTAACGGACTTCATAACAACCTGATACAAATCAAATATTATGTTTGTGAGATTTTATAGTAATACTTTGCACTGCTATGGCACTTTCAATCCAATAATCTTAATCTCAAAGCATTTAATTTACTATGGCCCAGATCATGTTTTGTCTTTGTATGAGTGTGCAAAGGAAGAAGTCAGGAGGAATCTTATGCATAGAGCCCACCCTGAAGCTGGCATAGTTGTGGTGCAGCTCCATAATGGCACCAGGCTGTGACTATGACTATGGCTATACAGAATTTACCACTCATGAATTCAATATCCTGTCAATTTTGTGAGACGAGCATTGTTAATCCCATTTTGCAAATGGGGAAAATGATGTACAGATAAGTTAAGTGTCTTACCCAAGGTCATACTCAGACTGCAGCTTATAGCTAGTTCAGAAAGGGAGTTCTGCTTCTACAGAGTTTTGTTCAAAGCTATATTCTTAAAGAACAATTAAAAAGTATTATTTTTTGATGATGATACTAAAAATATTCTCATTCTAAGAGTAATATTTGTCTGATTCAGAGCCCATTGAAGTAGATGGAAAGACTAGTTAAATTCAGTGCATTTTGGTTCATACCCTTAATATTGGCCTAATTTCAGCAGGTTTTAAGAAAAAATCTATGTTGTCCTGTTCATTTTGACTGAAACCCAATTTATTCAAACGAACTTACCACAAGAAAAAGAGGAGCCGCATTTCTGGCTAATATGAAAATTTACAGAAGTCAATTAGGCAAAATAATTTTAGACGGTGATTGAGAAATTTCCACAAGTGGAAATAATTTTCCAGCCGAGATGGTTTTCAGAGTCTTTTTCTGTGAATCTCAGGTTCTGCCTTTACTTATATTTATGGTACACTAAAATGTTCAGGTAGAGAAATACCTGCCTTCATAAATCATTTGCAGATAATAGTGATTCAGACACTCTCTGTCCAAATTGATAATGGATATCTGATCCAAAGAGAATGTCTTGTTTCTTAAAGTTCTATGTAGGATTTTGGAGGATGAGGATTAAAAAAATCCAAACAAAGAAAGCTTTCTTTCTTTCTTTCTTTCTTTCTTTCTTTCTTTCTTTCTTTCTTTCTTCTCAGTTTCATTAGTTTGTATCTCTTGCAGAAGATGGCAGCGATGCAAACTATACAGTGTCTAATTCCAAAGGGGTAGCCGTGTTAGTC